>WEKY01036515.1:30026-41708 GCA_013390045.1 Picathartes gymnocephalus
TTTTTTTTTTTTTTTTTGGTTTTTTTTTTTTATTTCAGGTAAGAATATTTTCTGTCTTTCAGCTTGGATGAAATTTTTTATGCTAAGTTGATATGATGTCTTGCTCTAATGAATCTCAGTTGAGTCAGATTTCTGTTACTTACCATGTATTTTAGGGAATACAAAAGCAATGTGAAAATTACTCCTGATAACCTTGGTTACCTTTGAAAATTTGATATTATGAGCAATTATAAAGAAGTGAAAAAAGAAAAGAATGCAAATCAGATCCTTTTTATTGCTGGCAATGGTTTTCAGCATGAAGCCTACTTTGAGTGTTAAATATGTACTTTACTTTATCATTATGAAGTGTGAGGTTATTTATATTTCATTTTAAATGCCTAAAAACTCTCATATTTCCGTTTGTAAACCTTTTTATTAGTTCCAGGAACAACACTGTCATTTTCAAAATGTTGAATTCTTTGAGAATATTTGAGTTTTTGTTATTATTTTCACCATCTGACAAAACACTTGCATTATTCTGTAAATTTTACGTAAGTATGTAAAAATATATATATGCATGCATTGAAATTCAGACTATCCATACTGTACCAAAAATGAGATCTAGATAGGTACCTCGACTTGAAAGAGAATTTCAGGATCCTGTCCTCAGACACTGCCTACTCTGGTAACACTTTTAGCTATGCAGCACCTGCAGTTGGACTAAGCATCTAAACTTGCATGTGCTCAGAAATGGGTGCCACCTCCCACCTTTAGTCCAATATAGAAACTGAGTAGGAAGAGACACAGTCTCCACCTAAATCTCCAATCTCTTAGGCATACTTAGACTATATTTAACACATTGATAACTGTAATTTCAGAAAAAAAAAATGAAACAGGTGTACATTCCCATTCATGCTATTTTGCATAACTGCTTTTTAATTACAGCAGATTTCTGTTTAAATACTTGTTTTACAGTAAACTCTGAGGTTTTCAGTCTCTCAGACTGACTTCATGCAGATCTGAGACCACAGAACAAGCACTGGTCAGAAAAAAACCAAGGTGGTGACCCACATGTTGATATAAAGATGCTCTTTTGTTGACATTAGTAACTGGATTCTGACTAAGGAGTGTGAGAGAATTTAGGGCAACAGACTACCTGCCGCTATCAAGTTGTCCTGTCCCTTCTGTAGGACTGCCTCAGCTATTAATCTGTCACCTCTTGAATTATTGCAGTTCAAGGTGTAAAACATTAAATGAATTTCATGTTTCTGCTTGCTTTGAAAATCCGGATGGTAATCTGTGATGATTTTGGAGCTGCTGGTCACCTCAGATGTTCCTCACATGAGGGTGGACAGACTGTTGAGAGCAGGAAGCCTTTGCTGAAAATACATGAAGGGTGGAAGACATCCATAACCATTTGAGCAAGTCTGTTTTCAAATGACAGAGGATGGTCTCAGGAATTTTCTGTTGTGGGGTAAGCATAGTACCAAAGAATGACCAAAGGCAAACAAAGAGACAAAGCTCGGATTGTGGGGTTTATTTTGGTGATCTAGAATTCTTTCCCTGTAACAAAGTGTTTCTCAAAGGGAAGTTATCATATAATGAGTTTCAAATTCACCACCGTGATTAAGAAGCAGCGTCTAATAAAGAGAAGTGGATTTTCTTCTCTTTAATAAATAATCTAAAAATCCTTCAAAATATTTTTATTAATGGAGAACACATATGTAATATACATGGTGGTTTTATTGAAGAGTTTAAAGAACATTAACTTTAGCTAGTTAGGGATTCTGAATAAGTAGGAAAGATTATTGAAGCCACACAAAATGCATGAGAACTAACCCTCTTTACTACACAGAGTATTCTTTATATATATATAGTGCTTAATATATCCTCTTTATATGTATATTCTGTGTGTAATACATGTATATACTACATTATTTAAATCCATCCTCTTTACCTGAAATGTGATTGAAACATTCAAAAATGCTTCAGAATGTTTTATCTATGTGCTAAAGAGGTGGTTTTAGTACATCTGTTGGATAACACTAATTTAAAATTCGGAGAAGATATTCTTCCATGTGACTTCTAGTAGGAACTGTGTGGAACACACAAGCGTTGGAACAAAATACAGTAAGGGGACAATGTTGGTTGGGGCTACCTTGCAGTACAGTTTTGAGGCTTCAGAACTCTGCTGTCAGTGCTGCCTGTAGATGATCAGATCTCAAGACATATCCTTGCTTTGCTTTAAATTGTGGGAAAATTTCATGGAGCCAGAAGAATTTTAAGTGGAAAAACTTCACTGTCATATGCTTTGTGATTAATTTTTTGGCTCTTTTTAGTAATTCTATCCCTGGTGTATGAGCATATGCAAAACACTTCCTAAATTGAATAGGAGGAGTCTAGGAACATACCTAAAACATTCCCAGTTATCTAAGCATTTGGGCGTGTTAAATTGTATTTTATGTATTTTTATACAGAGGGAGTGGAAAAAAACCCATGATTTATTTTAATGTCTTTCTAAAATCAGCATCTGTATAAGCAAAATATTTCATAATTACTTTATAGTCTACAAAATACTTTTAAAATTCATCTTTAGTATCTACATGTCAGATTTGCAGAACATACTCCTCATCTCTGCAAATTAAAGGGCTGAGAATACGGACACTTAGAGTCTGATTTAGTTAAAATTATCCCCTGCAGCAGAGGGGTGGGTATCAGTTCTTCACAGCTGAGAATGATTTTCATAATTGTACAGCACTCAGCAGCTGCAAAATCCCTGAGGATGCATGTTGTTCCTCTTCCAGAGCAGCCTGGGTTTGCCCTGCCTGGCAGAAGCAGTTTGACCCCTCATCTCTCTTACACCCATCTTGATGTGGGTTTCTGGAGGTGCCTGGCTTCCTCGAGTCATCAGAGGGAAGTTGTAGACGCTACAAGAAATGCATGAGAATTTTTTCCCTACGGATTGACAGATCCATTTAGAACGACTCAATGAACCTTTAAATAATGTATATTCTCTATCTGCCTCTGCATTGATGGAGATAATTTTCTGACATATTGCCATCTAGTGGCATTTCTCTCATGCAACCTATTACAGGATGCTAAATCCTTACTTGAGGCTGCCTAATCTTTCCTTCAGTGCCCAACAGTGACACGTGACAGATATATTTGGAAAAAAAAAAAAAGAAAAAAAGTCGTATTTTTAATTTTAGCAGACAAAAAAATTACAATGAAGAAAGCAGTTATCTGCCTAAAAGCTGGCTTTATTTCTAAGTAAAATATTATTCAGGTTTTCAATTAATTATTAAGGAGAAATTTAAAAGCATTAAAGCTAAAACCTGTCTTCAAATAAAATTGCACATCTATTTTTCTGAAAAGAGCCTGAAGACAGGAACTTTTAAATAGGTTTGACATATTACTCTGATCCCTTGGAATTGTGTTACTTTCTTGTGGGCAAATTTTAAAATATCAACTTCTTGGTGCTGATGATTCACAGATATGTTTAAAACATGACTAAATAATTGGTTACTGTTATTTCAAAGCGAATGATCATTTTTCCAGGAGTTTTGACTCATTTGCTCCAACTAATTTAAAATTACATGAACTGAAAATACAATTGTTAATCACAGAAAAGAAATTTTACTCATTTTAACAAAAACAATTAGTTCTGATGAATGTTAGTATCAGAAGTGATAAAGCTATTTCATCAGAAATTAATCTAAATATAATTATAAACAACAGAATTTTTGCACAGGTTTTGTCATATATATATATATATATATATATATATACACACATACATTATTTATGTTCTTATGCACTGTGGAAATGCCTGAATATTCTATATAGTAATTACGGTACTAACAATTGCCCATTCAAATTTCATTCTTTTAGATAATTAAAAGATTTATTCCCCATTCCTACAGTAGTTCTCTCTATGACAGCCTCTGCAAAGACATTCAAGAATCAATGCCAAAAAATCTTGGACTGATTAAAAATGAAGAGAAAAATAAAAATTTGAATCTAAATGTAGAGTAATATATGGCTTGCTCAGATATCTAAATTTAATTTTTAAATGTGCTAGTAAAATGGAGTAACTGGAGCATTCCTACTACGCTTTGAATGTATAAAAATTATAGTAGCTATGACACACAAATATTGATAACATACGGTCGGTAACACATTGTTTGATGATTGTGGACTGTTTTCTAGGCATTTCTATCTAGTCTTCAAAACTAAAATATTTGAAAATACAATGATGTATTTTGAATCTCTGAAATGAATAACATTTCAGAGATTCATAACTGCTAGCATGCTTACAAATTTATCTTGAAGTCAGTTTTTAAGGACTTAAGCCCTATTTGAAACCTATGTATTTCTTTATTAACCATTGGGTATCTTATCATGAAGTAGGCCTTACCTCGTGTCAGGATAGCAGGAATGTGAATAGCACAACACTCTCTTTGATGACATTATTTGTCAGTAGCAAAGTCAAATATGAACAGCAGAACTCACCCACTCCTGTCCCTAAGGGTGTTAGCACCCTAAGCTACTGCTTTTTCATCTACATACCATCAAACAATTGCATAGATTTCAGCAGAAATATGGGGTTTGTCTAATTTTAATAGCATAATATATGCATAGAGAGATGTATTCTGCTAGTTATAGATTAGCTATTAATATTTTGAATAGGGTGGCTGTGTGCAGGAACTGGTATAGACATGAATAGATGTGGTTAATGCATTTTTTAACTTGGAAGTATTTTGATAAAGTATTGATGCAGAAATTCTAGGCAGCTTAACACCAAATGAAACGATACTGTCAATATAGTGCCAAGTAGTCACAATATGAAATTATCACTCATAATTCAAGGACACTGTAACAGGGGTGTAAATGACATGATAATCTTTGATACTTAAAAGTATTAAAATACTTATACTGACACCAAAATGCCTTAATATTATTTAGACAACATGCTGACTTGAGTACCTGGAAACTTCGTATTAACATTTATGCAAATCAGTCAATAATGCTTATCATTCACTGCTCATTTTGGTAAGGAAAATATCAGGGTGTTAATATGAGGTGACAGACTTGAGTAGTGCTGAGGGAATTATATACTCTCTGTAAATGCAGTTTTATTCAGATGAAACCGAGGAAGGTGAAAAATGGCTTGAGAAAAATGTGTCTGATAGAAAGAACAGGAAATAGTTTTCTGACTCATGACAGGTAAAATAGGGAATGGACTATGTGAGTGGGAATAAAGAGAAAGGAGCAACAGTAATGCAGGAGGTTCAAGATAAAGCGGAAAAAATGCTCATTTCTCTTACATGGAAATTAAGAAAGCACATCCAGAGTGTAGTTGAATGCAAGTCAAGAAGTAATGGTGGCACATAGCTAATGGGTTAATTGGGAAGGATTTATGGCCAAAAGTGTGAGGGGAAGGCACAAAGTATAAGGTAAAAACTTTTCCTCATGTAGAATAGGAAGGAAATTATTTCTGAACTTCTGAGTAAACTTCTGTTAATGCCGTCTGAAACCAGCCATCATCTGGATTTTAAATTCAAGATAACGCAGGAAAAAAGGTAACTATGTATTCTAGAATCATAGAATATCTTGAGTTGGAAGGGATCCATCAGGATGATGGAGTCCAACTCCTGGCCCTGCACAGGTCACCCCAAGAGTCACATCATGTGCCTGAGAGTGTTGTTCAAATGCTTCTTGAACTCTGTCAGGCTTGGTGCTGTGTGCACTTCCCTGGGGAGCCATTCCAGTGCCCAACTACCCTCTGGATGAACAATCTTTTCCTGATATCCAACCTAAATCCCTCTGACTCAGCTCCATGCCATTTCCTCAAGTCCCATCACTGGTCATGAGAGTGAAGAGGTCGGTACCTGGGCCTCCACTTCTCATGAGGATGTTGAAGACCCCAATGATGTCTCACAGAGTATGATTTACATGTGCCATGCTGGAATACACATTAGTTGGAAAAGGTAATTGTTAAAATCCCCACTAAAATGTTGTTTAACCTTTATGGTGTTCTTCATGGGAGCATTAATAATCTGAGAGTAAGAACTATTTTGACAGTTTGTGTTGCTGTATGATTTCACACTTTCCATAGTGTAGCTACTATGTAAATTGTGTCTGGAAACCTGGCATATGTTTTAGGTAATAGGAGAAGAATTGGACAGCTGAAAATTGAAACTGAAGAGGAAATAATACCCCGTAGTCATAATAATACTTTCGGTTGGTATTTGGCAAGAGAGGAGTCTTAGAGCGTTGTAGCTTCTGGTATTGGCTGAAAACAATGATTTGCAAGGTGGCATTTTGAGCACAGGACAAGTGATGTTGCATATGTGTTCTCAGACTGTCTACTCAACCTGCAGATTATCCAAGTCAGCATGTACTGACTGTGCCTGCCCTTTCTTTCCAAGATTGGTTTTTTACTTGTTTCTCCTGTCCAGTCTATTTGGACAATATTTTAATGAATCTTTTGCAAGAGGCCCACTACAGTCTTTGCTATAATAATTTGAAAACAATTCTCAAATCTTTGAAATCCAGTGAGATGTGAAACATATAATAGTTTTACATTCACTCCCAGGAATGAAGGAACAGCTCTTCAACTGCTACTATGATCTTGTATAGCCATTGTGAGTGCTTACAGAAATATTTCAAGTGACCATAACCAAAAAAAATTCTCTTTTATTCCAAAATTCCAAAATTAATCTTAAGATTTTGAGACTTTTCTGAAAGAATGGTGATTGTGTTGACATGAAAGATCAATACTTCCATAGACTTGTATTCCTGGAAACTTTGCTTCGTTTATCACTATTCTATAGCTAACTTGTTAACTTCGTGCTCTGAGATATCTCATTTCTTCGCTTATTATTGTTATTCTGGAATGATTTTTTTTTTTTTTTCAGACAGTGTGAGGGGGGGTTGTCTAATGTTCCAAAGATACATAAATGATCTCGGTTTTACAAAACCCTTCCCTCTGGATCAAAACAGGCTATGCTGACCCTTGTATCAACTGGTGAATACAGGACACAGGGAAAGAAGAAAGCCCCTGATCTGATGTCAGGTGCTGCACACAACCTCTTCATATCTTCATATTTCAAAAGAAAAAACAACTTAACAGCTGCCCCAAACACAAACCTTTTTAACCAGTCAATTTGAAGAACAACCCAAATCACTTGAAAAAATATTAGGTGTAAAGAAGCAACAAGAAGTGCTCCAACATAAGCCTTCAGTTTACAAATCTTTTTGAACAACAAGAAATTAGGAAGATAAAAACTGAGATAATAACTAATACTAACATTGAAGAAGAGGAATATGTACATTTCCATGAAAACAAATTGTACTTGAGATATAATCTCACTTTAAACAATACAGAGATTTATTTTCTTCTTAAATATATCTCAACAACCCCCTGCGCCACCCACCCCGCACCTCCCCATCAGAATCTGAGAAACCAACTGAAAATATTCAGAGGGACGGACAGAAGTTACAAGAGCAGATTTGGTAAGAAAAGGGGTCCTTCTCCAGGCTGCAGTTTGCTAGTGCCCTTGTGCTGTTGACACAAGGTTACTGTAGTTCTCTCTTTGGATGCTGCTCAGATCCTCTAGCCCTCAAAGTGAGGTTTGCATCCAAAGAACTGAGCTTCTATTCACGTATTGGGAACAGCAGTATTGTTATTTTGCTCCCTTCATGGTTTTTCCTGTGCCAATCCGGCAGAAAGTTACAGAACTGCATCAGAATTGCGTTTGGCTTCCTTGGTAATCGTGACAGAGTAGGCCCTGTCCCTGGGGTTGCACTTGAAGTATTGCTCGTTTGTGTTCATGAAAAGGAGTGGAGAAACATAGTCATCCCTAGAAGAGAAAGTGCATTGTATTCTCTAAAATCTTCAGCCATTGGGAAGTAATTTTAAGTTTTCTGAATTTCTGTATGCTGTTTTCAAAGATGCTTACACAATTCTTGGACAAATGGTTGAAAGTGTTTGAATTACTATAAAATTCTTTGAACTAAATAGATAAAGCATCTAAAAACAGGTAATGTGTAGCAGATGTATCACTGCATGTAAACAGTGTTCTTATAAATAGTTATATAAGATTACAGCTGAAAAAAATGCCAGCTTATGAAGATATGTTAAAATGCTGGGAAAAAAGTGACCATTTTTAATATATTTATGTTACAGAGTTCTTTCTGGTTGTAAATTTATTATAAGCTTTAGGTGGGTGATCTTATATAATGTTTCCCAGAAATTTCTAAGGTTTTGATAATCTTTCTGAGACCAATTTACTGTGTAATGCTTCTTCCAGGGGAAAACATTGGCATTTATTTTTCTATATTTTGCAACTGTTTGAAAAGAAATGTGGAGGAAATCTTCCACAAATAAACTTCTGAAGTGTAATGGTAAAAGACCTTTGGAAAGGTCTTTTAGTTTTCTCTTCCGCTGAATAAGTGCAGCAAACTATTGTCTACTGTTTTGACATACTACCTGCTTTTAATTTCCTAATACATATTGTTATTTCATAAACGTTCAAGGCAGCCATTCACAAGGTGGTACAGAGAAACAGCTTAATAGTGGCCAGCAGCCTTTCCTAACTTAATTTAGGTTAGTGAATTAAAAATATTGCACCCAGATGAAACATTAGATTAAATTGGTCAGAGGTAGAATTTTATTGCTTGGTCTAAAATTTGATGAAACTTTCACCTAAAAGTGGTGAACTTCACACAAGTAACCACAAAATCATTCTTTGCTCAGGTTGCTGTTCATATAATCTAACTCAGACAACTAAGAATTTAAGACAACTAAGTCTAATCTAGTCATCATGAGCTCATGAAAGGTAGTTCTTTTCATCCTAAAGTAGGTGTCTGAAACAGGTAAGACCGATCTCTATAGGGATCTGTTTCATTAGAAATGGCCTACAGAGACATTAGATTTGAAGGTTTAAATTACATCAAACTAACTGTATGTCCAAATGACCAAATGTTTCTTAACTATGGAAATTCCACTAGTAGGAAAGCTATATTTGGGTTTTGTTTCATTACCTATTAAGTGGGTGTTTCTAATAAAATCATCACAATCTTTTATTTTCTGCTTTTGTCACTAGTGTTTATGTTTTAGGGATATCATAGCAGCTTCTGCCTTAAGTGCACCAGAGGGCCTTAGGGGAGATGACAGGTGCTACTGAGCTATAAAATTGGTGGTAGATCATGACTCTGGACAAAATCTCAATCAGAGGACAAAGCACAGTATGAGTGCAATGCAGAATTAAGGAATTAAGAACTCTTAAAGATGTGCAATGGATAAGAAACCATATCATGATCTGAAAAAAGGGTATTTCTGCTAGAAGTTTGCAAATGACCTGTCAAACCTGATTTAAGATGGCAACTGATTTTACAGGACTATAAAATCCATTTCAGTAGTCCAAAGGTTTCTTGAGGTCATTGCGCATATTTGATTTGTTAGCATGAGATCTTTTCTGGTTTTTTTTATATTCAGCTTTATATACAGAGAGTCAAAGCCTGTTACCTGTAAAATATGGTTAAATTATGTGTGAATTAGGGAGGTGAAATATGATACTTCCCTTGATTTCAGATTTAATTTGCATTACACAAGTTTGAGATTCATTTAATGACAAGCAGCTCTCAAATTACATATAATTTTAATAAAATCTTTGTACAGTATGTCACCTTTGCAATCTGCAAAGGCCTTAATTTTAACTGCACAACCTGGTGCCCAGTTACAGGATTTCAACTTCAGAGTTCTTAAAAAAGCTGTAAAAATTGATAAAACTACTCAAAACAGTGTTATTATATAGAGCAAAGTCACAGTATCAAACTTCGTTTTCTTAGGTAGGGAAGACAGAGTAGTGAATCTTCCTAGTGGCTTGAAGGACCATCCTTTACATTTATACATAAATTCAGTCTCAAATTTCTGGTTTTTTTCAAAACGTTGCAGTACTTCCAGTTGTAGGGAAACTATTGCTGGTACAGAAGGAATTGTTCATTTTGTTGACCTCTTAAAAAAAATGCTGACCAAACCAGCATTTCTCTAAAGTGAGATTTTTCCATTGTAACAGCCATCTTGACTTTTCCTAATATTTATGCAAATGTCCATTAAACCTATTCTTTAGCACAATTCCTGCTGCTTAGTCCAATGCCAATGTCAGGCTTACAGCCTTGCCATTCCCCAGATCTTCTCCAGAACCCTCTTCTTTTAAGGGAAATGACCTGACATTTGCCATACATGGCTATTCAGCTATTTCATTCTTAGGATCTCATAGAACTCAAGGGGTAACCATTAAATTATGGGTACAGCATTTAATCCTGCTAATGTTCTGCTGCTAATTTTGTCAACTTGTTCTCTAATCTCTTCTACAGTCACTTTAGTTTTAGATGGATTCTCTGATGAATGCCTGTGCAAAAAATGGTATTGAGGTGGGAATCTCCACAGTTTTTTCAAAGTGAACATTGATGCCAAGAAGTCATTTAGCTGCTGTGCAATTGCTTGTCTTTTCTAAGTGTTCCTTTTATACCCTGCTCATTAAGAGAACCTGCAGGCTCTCTGCTAGGCTTTCTGATCTTGATTTGTTTGAAAAAAAGACTTATTATTACCTCTGAGACTTATTATTACCTCTGAAACTCTTTTGCTAGCTTTTTCTCAAACTTTTTTTTTTTTTTTCCCCAGTCTGCCTTATCTGCCAGAGTTATTTTCTTCATTTAAACTCAGCTTCGGCTTTTTTGAAATGCATTCCTATATCTAATAGCCTTCTTTACCCTGCTAGTTAGCTGGGCTTTTCAGTCCTTTTGTTCCTTTTCAGCTTATTCTAACGAGATGGTGTGCATTTGCACTATGTTTCCAATGCAGTTTCTTTATGGAAAGTCCATGCTATCAGAAAAGATTTAATTCTCCAGGTTGCCACTTCTAACTTCTTTTTGATGAGCTTTCTCTTTTCTAAGCATTAAATTAAATACAATCCTGGAATTCCTAGACTTGTTCTGCATTAATATAGTAATAAGTACTTTCCTTAATACATTTTACCATTAGTACTTACTAATTACATTCATATAGGCACTTAGCATGTTTTTGAAAAGCGGTGTATTTGAACTCAGAACCACAGAACCATAGAATGGTTTGGGTTGAAGAGAACCTTAAATATCATCGATTTCCAAGCCCCCCCAGCCATTGGCAGGGAAAACTTCCACTACACCAGATTGCTCAAAGCCCCATCCAGCCTGGCCTTGAACACTTAGAGGAATGGGGCATCCACAGTTTCATTGTCAAGAACTTTCTTTTTGGTATCTCTTCCCTCCAGCATGCCAACTGCACTGCACAATTTGGTGTCATCAGCAAACTTGCTGAGGATGCGCTCGATCCCACTGTCCATGTCACTGAGAAAAATGTTAAACAGTGCCAGTCCCATTACTGACCCCTGAGGAGCACCACTCATCACTCCTTAGCCGTGCAAGTGCAGGGCACGGTTTCCCTCTGGTGTGAGGCGGGGGTGGTTTAAAAGAGCACTTAGCAGGTGGATTTCTTGTGCTCGTTAGCTGCACAAGTGCAGGGTGAGGTTTCCCTCCGACGTGAGGTGAGGGTCGTTTAAGAGAGGCCTTTAGTGAGCATGGCGACCAGGAGTGGGCAAACAGGGGCGTGGCACGGCTTCGAGGGTGTGACATGGCAGTTTGCATGGCAGTTCGCGC
>WEKY01036517.1:1296-19927 GCA_013390045.1 Picathartes gymnocephalus
GAGGGGAGAGGTGGGAAATGTGGGAATGGTTGGGTTGGGAATGGTGGGAATGGTTGGGTTTGGAGAGGTGGGAATGGTTGGAAATGTGGGAAAGGGGAAGGGGAGATGGGAGGAGCGGGAGCGGTGGTTGGGAGTGCGGTTCTCCTTCCAGTGAGCGGCATTCCTGAGGGAAAAGGGAGTTTGGGAAATGTGGGAATGGTGGGAATGGTTGGGTTGGGAATGGTGGGAATGGTGGGAATGGTTGGGTTGGGGAAGGGGAAGCTCCCGGGAGAACGCGGAGCTGTGCAAGGGGTGCTGGGAGAGCTGGAGATGGATTTGGGATAAGGAGGGAATGGCTTCCCACTGGGAAAGGGGAGATTGGGCTGGGATCCTGGCATTTGGGAATTCCCAGCTGGGCTGGAATTCCCAGATTTCCTGTGGCTGTCCCCGGATCCCTGGCAGTGCCCAAGGCCAGCTTGGAGAAATCTGGGAATGTGGGAGGTGTCCCTGCCCATGGATGGGGTGGGAATTGTTGGGATTTCAGATCCCTTCCCACCCAAACCATTCCGTAATTCCATGATTATTCCCGTAATGGAATTTTCCAGAAGTTTCTTGGCTTTATCGTTACTTCTACGCAGGATTCACCTTCCCAGGAAATCTGGGAAAAAAACTCATTCCTGGAAAAACCCCAGGAAAATCCAACGATTCCTGGTTTTGCACAGGTCAAACCATGGATAAATATTGGAGCCATAAATCCCAAGGTGGTGGGAATGATAATTAATGCACAGGGGGTGATTAAAAGGAATTAATTAGAGGTGGTAAAAACAGGGAGAGAATGGGAATTCAGGGATTCCAGGGATTTTTCAGCTTGTGGGGATGTCATTCCCTAAGAAATCTTTGGAAGTTGTGGAACAGGAGCCAATCCTGGTCCAAAAAACAAGGAAGGATTAAATAAACAGGAAAAAACTGGATTAAAAGTGGTTAAAAACTGGAAAAAAATGGGGAAAAAAAAGGATAAAACTGGAAAAAAGTGGGAAAAACTGATAAAATCAAAAAAAAAATAGAGAAAAAAGGATAAAACCGGAAAGAAGTGGAAAAACCAGAAGAAACCAGAAAAAAACCAGAAAAACTGGAAAAAATGAGAAAAAAAAAACTGGACAAAAACTGGGGAAAAAAAAAGGATAAAAACTGGAAAAATAACTGGAAAAAGCTGGATAAAAACTGGAAAAAACTGGATAAGAACTGGAAAAAAACAGCGAAAAAAAGGATAAAATTGGATCAAAACTGGATCAAAAGTGGAAAAAAGGAGAAAAAACTGGGAAAAATGGAGAAGAATGGAGAAAAATGGAGAAGACCCCCAGAACAAACAGGGAAAAAAAAGGATAAAACCAGATAAAAACTGGAAAAAACTGGGAAAAAAATCTGGAGAATAAAACTGGAAAAAACCAGGAAAAAAAAAAAACCAGAAAAAACAGGGAAAAAAACGGATAAAACCAGATAAAACTGGATTAAAACTGGAAAAAACCGGGAAAAAAATCTGGAATTTAAGGTCCCTCCATCCCAAAGCAGCTGGGAATTCGATGGATTTTGGGACAAAATCCCACAAAACCCCCAGAGAATTCTGTAATAAAAACGTGACCTTGTTGAGAGGGGTTGGAAGGGGAAAATCAGGGCAAAGAATTAAATTAAATTAATTAACCAGGGGGGTAATTAAGCACAGTACCTGCTGGAAGAGTGAGCCTCGGGATTCCAGTTGGGATATCTGCCAATGGGAATGGAAAAAATGTCAGTGGAAAAGGCAAAATTCCCAAGGAAAATGGGATTTTTTTCCGGAGGAAATGTTCCCCTTTGGAATTCCAAAAGCACCAAGGGGAGCTTGGATGGGAATCGGAGGAATCTGGGATGGGGATTGTTCCTGGATGAGATTGGAATGGGATTGAAAGTCATTCCCAACATAAATAAGTCCGGGATTTTGCTCTGGACCCAGGCTGGGAGAGCTGGGAATGTTCCCCCGGAGAAGGGAAAATTCCAGGGAATTCTCAGAGCCTCGGGAATGGCCACAGAATTCCAGAGGGAAACTCTGATTTTTGGGATGATTCAGCATTGAGCTCCACAGGGTGTTGGAAATCCCAAACCTTGAGTCAAATTTATCGGGATGTGGGGAGAATCCAGGGAAAGTGAGAGCACGTGGGAATGTTGGGGCTGCCCCAAATCCTGGGAATGCCCAAGGCCGGGCTGGAATGGGCTGGGAACCACCTGGGATAGGGGAATGGATGGGAATGGGATGGGATTTAAGGTCATTCCAAACACAAATCATTCCAGGATTCTGGATCTGGGCTGGGAGAGCTGGGAATGTTCACCTGGAGAAGGGAAAAATTCCAGGGAATCCTCAGAGCTCCTGAAGGGGCTCCAGGAGAGCTGGAGCGGGACTGGGGCCAAGGGCTGGAGGGACAGGACACAGGGAATGGCTTCCCACTGGGAAAGGGGAGATTGGGCTGGGATCCTGGGATTTGGGAATTGCTGTCTGGGCTGGAATTCCCAGATTTGCTGTGGCTGCCCCTGGATCCCTGGGAATGTCCCAGGCCAGGCTGGAGAAATCTGGGAATGTGGGAGGTGTCCCTGCCCGTGGATGGGGTGGGAATTGTTGGGATTTAAGGTCCCTCCCCAGCATTCCAGGATTCTCAGCAGATCCCAATCGGTTCCCAGTGAGTTCCCAGTGGATCCCAGTGAATTCCCAGTGGCTTCCTTGTGGATTGCCAATGGAATCCCAGTGAATCTCAACGGATTACAGTGAATTCCTAGTGGATAGCAGTGGATTCCCAACGGGATCCCAGTGGATTCCACTTGTTCCCCAGTGGGTTCTAACGCATTCCCAGTGGTTTCCCAGTGGATCCCAATGGATCCCCAGTGGCTCCACAATGGATAACAGTTCATCCCAATTGATTCCAAGTGGATCCCCAGTGGATTCTAACAGGTTCCCAGTGGGTTCCCAACGGATTCCCAGTTGATTCCAGTGAGTTCCTAGTGGATTCACACTGGATCACCATGATTTCCCAGTGGATCCCAATGAACATCCAATGGATCCCTGGTGGATCCCAATGAGTTCCCAGTGGATTCCCAGTTATTTCCCAATAGATTCCCAATGAATCCCCAGTGAATCCCCAGTGGATTCCCGTGAGCTCCTGGTAGATCCCACTGAATTCCTAGTGGATCCCCAATGGCTTTCACAGTGGATCCCCAATGGACCCCCACTGGATCCCAGTGGATTCCCAGTGTACCCCAATAGATCCCAGTCTATCCCCAGTGGCTCCCCAATGGATCCCCAGTCTATCCCCAATGGATCCCAGTGGAGCCCCAGCGCATCCCAATGTATTCCCAGCGGATCCCCAGTGCATCCCAATGGACCCCAGCAGATCTCCAGTCTATCCCCAATGGATCCCAGCGGATTCCCAGTCTACCCCAATGGATAAATGGATCCCCAATGGATCCCCAGTCTATCCCCCATTGATTCCCAACGGATTCCCAGTCTATCCCCAGTGGATCCCCAGTCTATCCCCAGTGGATTCCCAGTAGATCCCCAGTCTATCCCCAACGGATCTCCAGTCTATCCCCAATGGATTCCCAATGGCTCCCAGTGGATCCCCAGTCTATCCCCAATGGATCCAAGTGGATTCCCAGTCTAGCCCAATGGATAAATGGATCCCCAATGGATCCCCAGTCTATCCCCAATGGATCCCCAATGGATCCCCAGCCTATCCCCCACTGATTCCCAATGGATTCCCAGTCTATCCCCAATGGATCCCAGTGGATTCCCAGTCTACCCCAATTGGTAAATGGATCCCCAATGGATCCCCAGCCTATCCCCAACAGATCCCCAGTCTATCCCCCACTGATTCCCAATGGATTCCCAGTCTATCCCCAATGGATCCCAGTGGATTTCCAGTCTACCCCAATGGATAAATGGATCCCCAACGGATCCCCAGTCTATCCCAAATAGATCCCCAATGGATCCCCAGTCTATCCCCCATGGATTCCCAGTGGATCCCCAGTCTATCACCCATGGATTCCCAATGGATCCCCAGTCTATCCCAAATAGATCCCCAATGGATCCCCAGTCTATCCCCAACGGATCCCCGTGGATCCCTTACTCTTGGCGCAGTTTCCGGCAGCTCTCCAGGTGGGCGGGGTTGTTCTGGTGCAGGATCCAATCCTGGCAGGGGGAGAAAAAAACAAAAACAAAACAAACTCACCAGGAAAAGTGGGATCAGTGCGGAAAACGCCGGCACCGCCCCAAGCCCTCGGGAGCCGCCGCCGCCTCGCGCTTTTCCAGCCCCTTTTTTTACCTTGGAAAAATCCCAATTCCCAGGGAATTTCAGCCGGAAATCAAAGCCGGCTGCTCCAGAACAAAAGCCTCCATTAATTCCATCAATTCCATCCATTAATTAATTAACTGACAGCGCCATCACACGCAGATCACCGGAGGCCGCTCCGAAAAAACGGGAATGAAAGGGAATAAATCCAGGATTATCCATGCGCGATCCCAGCTCCCTCAAAAATGCGGGATCTCCATGTCCGATCTCATTCCCAGGCCGGAATTTCCGTGCCTGGAGCTCTGGGAATGTTCAGTTCCCATCCTGTCCCAGCTGAAAGGTCATTCCAGAGTCTTGGGATCATTTTCAATTTAAAAAATTGGATTTAATTCCGTATAAAAATCCCGAAATTTGGGTTTAATTGGGAATTCTGACAGGGGAGCTGGGAAAAAACGAGGTGGTTTTCTATGGAGAAGGCATATTCCTTGGAAAACTCTGAAATTCTTCAGGTGGAACATCATCCACAATAATTATTGAAAATCCTTGGGAAAAAAATCAACTTCCAGTTGCTCTTCCAGCAGAAAAAGCCAATAAAATACAGAATAATTAATAGAAAAATAATGGATCTGGAATGTCGGGATGCTGGAATAATTCCCATGAGGATAAAAGCAGCAACTGCAGCATTCCAAGCTGCTTTTTCCCTACTTCCAGGCCATCCCTAAACAATTCCTAAAGATCCAGATTTTTCCAGGCTTCAAATAAACCCAGATAAACCAAAGCTGCTCTTCAAGGAAAACTTGGTGGGAATAAAAGGGGAATTTGGCTCCCAAAAAATTCCAATCTCACAGTGCCAGGGAAGGAATTTGGCTCCTAAAATTCCAATCCCACGGTGCTAGGGAGGGAATTTGGCTCCCAAAATTCCAATCTCACTGTGCCAGAGGGAATTTGGCTCCCAAAATTCCAATCTCATGGTGCCAGAGGGAATTTGGCTCCCAAAATTCCAATCCTACGGTGCCACAGGGAATTTGGCTCCCAAAATTCCAATCCTACGGTGCCAGAGGGAATTTGGCTCCCAAATCCCTCCAGCTGCTGATCCAAAAGTTTTGGGAATCTCCTTCTCCTTGCCAGGTCTTCACCAGCCAAAACCCTGTGGATTTATGGATTTTCCTCCTTTTTGCCTCATTCCTGGCTCTTCCCATCCTTTGGGAATGTTCCACTGTCCACGGAATCCAAAACCCTCTGGATTTATGGATTTTCCTCCTTTTTGCCTCATTCCTGGCTCTTCCCACCCTTTGGGAATGTTCCACTGTCCATGGAATCCAAAACCCTCTGGATTTATGGATGTTCCTCCTTTTTGCCTCATTGCTGGCTCTTCCCACCCTTTGGGAATGTTCCACTGTCCACAGGAATCATCATGGAATGGGTTGGAAGATGATCCCAACAATCCCAGGTTGCTCCAAGCCTCATCGAACCCAGTCTTGGACATTCCATGGATGGATCAGGCACAGATTTCCCAGGTATCCAAAGAAATCCTTCCCCTACAATTCCAGGATCCTTTTTCCCCATCAAATCCCAGTGAGAGGAAAAAAATTCCACCCAAACTCCTCCATTCCCACCCTCCCCAATTCCATCCCACCCTCCTCTCCCTCATGGATCAGCACCAAAAAATCCTGGAAACAGAAAAGTGACGGAGCAAAGTGTCCAATAAAGGAATTTTATAAAGGAAAACGGAAAGTTCCAAGGTTTTCACGGATCTGAGGTCCAAGGAGGCATCGTCCCCAATTTTAAATGGATTTAAGGAACAGATGTGGTTAAAAATACGGATAAATCCCATCCCTCGTGCTGGGAACGTTTCAAATCCACTTCATTCCCGACATGATGGGACAGAGGATGGAGCGATTGTTGTTATCCCAAGAAATCTGCTCCATCTGGAATGGGAGGTGTTCGGAGAGGGAGGAATTCCAGAAATTCCACTTTGCTGTTCCAGCAGGACGCGATTCCCAGCGGAAAACGGAGCCGTTCCGTGGACTATCCATAAAATCCTTCCAGATATTGAGGATTTGGGAATTTAGAATTGAAAGGGAGCGGCAGCTGGATCAGACTCCGCCTATCCCAAAGCAGAACTGGGAATTCTTTTCCCTAAAAATCCACCCAGGACGCCAAGATTTTTAGGAATACCAGGCCCAAGCACCAAATTTTGCCTCAGATTCTGTTTGTAACACCCAAAAATCCACCTTGGTGTGGCTGCACTTCCTCACAGCCAACCCCGAGGATCCCACAGGAACATTCCCAGAATTCCTGAGGCTGGAAAAATCCCTCCAGATCAGAATCCAGCACTGCCAAAGCCACCACACGTCCCTGAGAGAAAAATGAGGCCAAACCTGGCAAATGTTTCTGCTCCCCCAACCCTCACCTCCACAAAATTCCACAATTTTTTCTACGAATTCCCAATATTTTGAACCTGCCAGTCTCAAAGTTTAAAACCATCCATTTTCCACAAAAAAAACCTCCTCTGGATGCAGGTGGGAAACACCAAAACTTTGCAACTTCCGAACCAAAAAAACCACCTCAAAACGTATCAAAAATGGGTAAAAATGATATCCAGGAGAGTTTATTTTTTTTTCTCCAGGGAAAATTCGGCTTCTGGAGTTTTTCCAGAGCCAAGCTGGAAAGATGACGTTTGGATCAATATCCCACATCCAGGTGGGAACCTCTGCTTTGATATTCCAACGGTTGGAATTCTCTTGCCAAGGGCAACGTGGCGTGGTCGGATCCGGGATGAGTCAATACAAGAGCGGATTAAAAAGATCCGTGCGAAAAATGGGAGCTCAGCACCAACAGCCTGAACTGGGAATGCACCGTTGGAATTTTGGTTTTCAGGGTCTTCAAGCATGGGATAAAAAGGTTTTTCCTTGTTGGGAATCTTCATCCAGTGTTGGTTCCTGTTATCCCAGAATCCTGGAATGGGTTGGGTTGGAAAAGATCTTTAATCCCATCCCATTCCCACCCCATCTGTGGGTAGGGACGATTCCCACATTCCCAGATTTCTCCAACCTGGCCTTGGGCATTCCCAGGGATCCAGGGGTAGCCACAGGAAATCTGGGAATTCCAGCCCAGACAGTAATTCCCAAATCCCAGCCCAACCTCCCCTTTCCCAGTGGGAAGCCATTCCCTGTGTCCTGTCCCTCCAGCCCTTGGCCCCAGTCCCTCACCAGCTCTCCTGGAGCCCCTTCAGGAGCTCTGAGGATTCCCTGGAATTTTCCTTTCTCCAGGAGAACATTCCCAGCTCTTCCAGCCTGGCTCCATCCCTGGAGCAGCTCCGGGGTCTCCTCTGGAATTGCTCCAGCAGCTCCATGTCCTCCTGGATGCTGGATCCAGGAGCTGGAGCAGCTCTGCAGGTGAGGTCTCACCTGAGGGGCAGAATTCCCACTTTTCCCACCGTGGGATCAGCCCAGGGATCCGTCCAGAACATTTGGAACTTCTCATCCACCAACAGCCCGAGTCCTTCTCCAACCATTCCTTCCCACCTCGGATCTGTGCTGGCATTGTCCCAGTCCAGGAGCTGCTGCCCTGGGCCTCACCAGGTTGGGATGATCCCACTTTTCCAGGGTTTCCAGGTGTGATCCATGAGCAGAGCTTGGTGTCACCTTCACCGTGCCGAGGGTGACCGATCCCGGTGTCCTCGTCACCAGTGCAGCCGATCCCGGGGTCCCACCTGGACACGGAGCTGGTGACAATTCCAAGTGTCACCAGCCAGCCCTGAGTGCTCCATCCAGGAATTCCATCCCTCCAGGCTGGGGACAGCATCAAATGTTCTTGGGAATCATTGGGAATCTCCAGATCTCGTGGCTCTTCCAACCTGAGGTCCCATCCAGCTCTCCCAGGAAGGGACACCAAATGCTTGGAAAGACAAATCTTGGATGTCCAGGTCATCTCCTCAATCCAACAGGATTTGAGGAACTGCTGGAATGGAGAGGAATTTCAGGTTCTCTGGAATTCATGGATACACCGGATGAGTGTTTCTTCATCAAAGCTTTCTTTTTTTGGGATAAAAACCCCCAAACTCTTCTGGTTCTTCTGCACCAGGGCTGGTCCTGGGAGATCTCCTGTGTTCCTGGGAGACAAATCCCAAACACTTCCCAAGGGAAGCGAACCCAGGCCAGAGCCGAAGGACAGGGAGAAGATTTGGGAAGCTGCAGCCAGATTGGGATTCCTGGGAATACATCCCATCCCAGTGCCACCAGGACAAGGATTCAAAACCTTTAATCCACCCCACAAACCTCATCCAGAGCAGATTTTCCAACACGGAATTTTAGTGACAACGTTTCCTTCATTTCCTTCATTTTCCCTCCTTAAACGAGCAAAGAATTCCCACCTAAATCCATTCCGTTTTCCCCAATTTTTTCCCCTTTATTAAAACCCCTCCCAACATTTATTTCCCTGTTCAATTTCACCCATTTTTATTTCAAATCTTCCTTCCTTTCCCATTTCCACCTGCCCATTTTCCAGGCCCTCAGTGATTCCTGAGGAAAAAGGATTGGGAATTTCTGTTGATTTTTCCCCTAACAAAGCCATCCACGTTTTCAGTCAGATTTTTAATTCACAACACAAACGGAGCCTAAAATCTCCAGGATTTTGCCAAATTACACAAACCCCTCCCCCACAGCCTCCCCACACTTTGCAATTCAAACACATCAAATAATGATCAATGAATTATTCCATTATTTTTACGCCGTATTTTTGACTTTTCCAGGAAAAACCCCACAGCTTCCAAAACATTTTTAACCTCCCAATAGCCACCGTTTTCTCCCTTTATTTTTTTTTTCCTTCCAAGTCGAAAACTGTGATTTCCTTCAAGGCTCAGAGCCTGGTGGGATGAACGGATGCATTTCCCACCTCCCTCTGAGCCAGCCTCTGGAATATTCACAGCGTTGTCACCCAGAGCAGATTCGGAAAACGAAATTTCGGGTTCTAAACGAGCTCTTTTGTTCTCAGGCAGAGTTTGGAAGAGAAGGAATGAACACACCAACATTTCACCCACCCCAAAACAAGATCTGACACACGACATTAATATTTCACTCCGCTGCTCGGGATTTGTTTTGTTGGTCGAAACCCGCTGCGAAATGAGAAATCATTTTTTATATTAATAAAAAATTTAAAATAAAAACCACCAACGTGCAAAGCAACTCTGAGACCCGCTCCAAAGTCGGAAAGCATTTTTATATTAAAAAAAAATCATTTAAAAAAAACCAACGTGCAAAGCAACTCTCAGATGCAACTCTGAGCAGACCACGCCATTACAATCGTTTCTAACACCATTCCCAACACTCCGACCTGGCGAGCAACATCCCAATCCACAGAATTCCCGGGGAAAAAAAAACCAACTGGCAGCAGGAAAAGCTGCCGAGTACACACTCTTAGGGAATAATCTGGGAAAGCCACTCACCTTCATATGAGTGCATTCAAGGTTACACAGAGAACACAAATGTGGGAATATTCGCGGCGACGTGGCATAGTAGTCGTTCATCATGGACGGGGTGGGCAGCCGTTTGTTCTTCTGGGAGTCCGAGAAAACGGGCAGCCAGGACGCCTTCACCACCCCGAAGGGGGATTTGAAGGGTTCCTCCACCGACGGCTGGAAGGTTTTGTGTGCCACCACGGCCCCGCCGGAGGCACCGGGTTGGGCGCTGTCCGGCTGGCGCTGCTTCTGCTCGTGCTGGCTGATGGCGGCCAAGAGCCCGGCCGAGAAGGGAGGTGACGTCAAAGGTGGCAACACGTGCTGGGACACGGGCGGCTGGACCAGCACCGACATCACCGGGGGCAGCATGGGCTGCGGCAGCGGCGTGGGCAGCAGCGCCGGCATCATGGGTGGCAGCACGGGGGGAGGCTGAGCCACCGGCTCCGCCACCAGCAACGCGGTGCCGCACAGCCCCGGCACCTCGGCCGGCGGAGGCTCGGCCGGGAAAAACGACGGAGCGGGCGAGGAGTCCGTGGGAAACGTCGGCAGCTTGATGAGGTCTTCGGCCGGGAAGGCGGTGCTGCACGGCACGCTGGGCGGCGGCGGAGCGGCCACCGGCGCGTTTTGCTCGCGTTGGAATTCTTCCCGGTTCTCCACGCTCGAGGCCTCGGGGTTGTAGAGGCGAGGTTCCAGCGGCTCCTCGGGCAGCGCCTCGGGGTTGTAGGTGTGGATCTCCAGCAGGTCCTCGGCGTAGCCGTATTTGCTGGCGTGGCCGTAGTCGATCACTTTGCCCTTGACGCTGGTCTCACCCACCGGCTCCTCGCCCCGGCTGGCGGCATGCAGCGGGGGCACGGCGTGGCCCAGCTTCCGCACGCGGATCTCCTGCAGGATCCTCGGCATGTTCTCGGGGGTCAGCTGGTCGTCGGGGTAGAGGCTCAGCTCCTCCAGGTCTTCGTTGGACAACCCGAAGCTCGCTAAAATGCTGGAGGCGCTCTCGGGTGTGTAGCGGTTCTGGGGGTTGGAATTCTGCTCCACAACCGGCGCCGGAGCCGGCGGTTTCGGCCCGGCCGCGCCGGCGCCGCTGTCCCAGCGACTGACACGGAGGTCTCCCTTCTGCTCCTGGTGCAGGTTGCTCTTCTCCTTGACCTTCCTGGGATCCGCCCTGTGCAGAGTGACGCGGACGTTGATCCTCTGCGATCCCGTGCAGTGCAGCGCATCCTGGCCCGAGAATCTCTGCGGCGCCGCTCCTTGGGGCGTGGCGGGTGCCGCTCCTTGGGGCGTGGCGGGCGCTGCTTTCCTGGGCGTGGCGGGCGCCGCTTTCCTGGGCGGCCNNNGCTTTCCTGGGCGTGGCGGGCGCTGCTTTCCTGGGCGGCCCCGCCGAGCCTCTGGCCCCGAAGGCTCCCGGGGCTTTGTTGCCCGAAGGGTTGGGTCCTCTGGGCCTCGGGGCCAAGGTTCCTCTGGGGCTAAACATTGCGTCTTTCAGCAATGCCTGGAGGAAGCCAGCATGGGGAGGTGGCCGCCCGCTGCTGGCGGCCAAGTGCCGGAGAGTCAAGTGGGTCTTAATTTGGGCAAGCTGAAAAGGAGGAGGGCCCGACACAAAGGGGCTGGCAAGGCCAAGGTTCAGGGAATTCACAAGTGGTGCGAAACTTTCCAAGAACAACACAAAGCTGCAAGTTAAAAGACAAGGGTTAGATGGGTCATCTTTGGCATCTGCTCACTGGGGAGAAAAAAAGCAACCCGAGGCACGGGAAGGAGGGGTTTGCACCAGAGGTTTAAAGCGTTCAAAAAGTCACAAGGAAAAGTTTTCCTTTCACTGTTTAAAAGGTTAAATATAGAGAACAGGTGATTAATCAATTCGACAAGCTTAACCCAACAAGTTGCATGTCACAGGGAACACAAACGGTGGTGACACTTGAGACAGCGTCGCTGAAAACCTGGCATTTCACTTCTTGGTGACAACACAGAGTTTGGGTTTAATTACAATTAATTTTAGGAGAAATAAGGCAAAGCATGAAATCCCCCCCACCCTGTCTGTCCGAAGGGTGACGAGGGATGAGTTGAAGTGAAACCATTTAGGTGGAGAACTCCAGCCAGTTCCAACTGGGTGGAGCTGAGGCGAGGCCAGAGCAGTTTCCAGAAGGACACTCCCGTGGGTGAAGAGCAAACCCTGCAAGAATTCACAGGGTGGGTGGGACGAGGCTGGAATTCTGTGGGTAGGAAATATCCAATCTCTCCAAGAGCTTAAATGGAAAGGGTTCGAAACAGAGAGGAGTAAAATCGTACAGGAACGACAACAACAACAAAAAAAATCTACACACAAAAAAGCACCGTGGCCAAGGGAAGTGGGGCTCGGTTTGGGTGAAATCCCCGAGAATTTGGGGCTGCGAGGTGGGAAAAGAAGGTACAGAGAGGGAGAGGAAAATGAAACAGCACAGAGGTCTGCAGAGAGAATCACAGAGGGTTTGGGGCTGGAAAGGGACCTTAAAGCCCATCCCGTTCCACCTCCTGCCATTCCACACTTCCCATTATCCCAGGTTGCTCCAAGCCCTGTCCGACCAAACCAGGGATGGAGATGGAGACCAGTAAAACATCAAAGAGCGGCCAAGTCCACGTGCAGCTCCTCGGGGACACCGGGAATTCTGGATTCGGGGCCAGGATAAGCAGCAGCCACAACATCAGCGCCTTGCCCGCTCCATCCCCGTTCCCAACCCCAAACACGGCACTGCCGGAGCAGCAGCAGCAGCTGGGAAAAAACCCCAACCCTGTCCCAGCCCAAACCCGGGAATTCCTCATTTCCCTCTTTGTCCATCTGCTGTCTCCTGGACTCTTCTCACAGCCACACACACACACACGAGGTTTTCCAGGAGATTTTCCAGGTTGTTCCCGAAGCTCCGCGCTGAATTCCTGCGGTGCCGAGGTTCTCGTCTCGCCAACGCCGAGCCCCTCGCGGGGTTTTGTTTTCCAAGCTCGTGGAAGTTGGCTCCACGTGGAAGACTGAGGTTCACACTGAGATCACAGCTCAAGAGAATGAACCTCGCAGGGAATTATCAAACACAGGTGCAGGAGAGGAGGATTTTCCAGCACAGTTCCTGGAGTTTTGTTCCCGTCTGGGTGCGAGGGGTTTTTTTAAGGAATTATTTAATTGGAATTAAGTACAAACTGCTCAGGCCTGGGAGGAACAGGAATCCTATTAATCGTCTCCAGGCAAACACACAGGGAGCCACACCAACCAGATTCCCAGCAGGAAGCATTCCCAAAATTCTGGCCTCTCACCCCATATTCCTCCTCCCTCCGGAAATTAAATCGGATTTCAACGGGAACTGCACATGAGGCAGAGTTTGTTCGAGAGCATTTCCAAAAAAATGGGAACCAACACTCCCCGAGCCACCTCCTGCCTTTCAGTTTGGGTTTTCTCCAGAATTCCCAGCACTGGAGGGCAAAAATTCCCAGTGGGAAGCAGTCAGAGAGGGAAAATTTATCAAAGCCACCCATCACCAGGACCACCATGAATGGACCAGCAGAGCAAATCTGAAACACCACCAACCTGAATTCCAAGGATCAGGAATCTCCCGGAGGAGAGAACAAACCAGAATTCCCACAGGATGAGTTTTTAGCTCTCCAGGTACTTCCAGGAGCTGCGTTCCACAGTAGGATTGGGAATTAACTCACCTCTGCAAACCTCAGCTCATCAGTCTGGCCAGGGGTGGCATCCAGACACTTGGAGCAACCTGGATTACGGAAAAATGTCCCCATCCATGGCAGGGGGAGTGGCACTGGATGGGATTTGAGGTCCTTTCCCACCCAAACCAGCCTGGGATTCTGGGAAAGGCTGCGGACAAGGAGCTCCTTTCCGAATGAAACGCGGGAAGCGCTTCTAAGGAGGCGCCAAGATGGCGGAAACAATGGTTTGGAGATATCAAGGAGAGCCTCTCCTTCCTCTTCCAGGCAGCTTTGTTTGGGAAGCGCTGGAGCCTTGGGATTGCTGCTGCTGGGACAGGGACACCCAGCAGGGACCGAGCTCTGGGCTGGGGCGACACTGAAGGGAAATCAGGGAATCACGGAATGGTTCGGGTTGGAAAAGACCCGAAATCCCATCCAATCCCACCCCTGGGTCAGGGACACTGAAATCCCAGGTGGTTCCAAGCCCCAATGTCCAACCTGGCCTTGGACACTGCCAGGGATCCAGGGGCAGCCACAGCAAATCTGGGAATTCCAGCCCAGACAGCAATTCCCAAATCCCAGGATCCCAGCCCAATCTCCCCTTTCCCAGTGGGAAGCCATTCCCTGTGTCCTGTCCCTCCATGCCTTGGTCCCAGTCCCTCTCCAGCTCTCCCGGAGCCCCTTTAGGGACTCGGAGCTCTCCCTGGAATTTTCCCTTCTCCAGCTGAACATTCCCAGCACTCCCAGAGCAGAGGGGCTCCAGAATCCTGGAATGCTTTGGGCATGGAGAAACCTTAAATCCCAACAATTCCATCCCATCCACGGGTAGGGACAACTCCCACCGTCCCAGGTGGATCCAGCCCGGCCTTGGACATTCCCAGGGATCCAGGGGCAGCCACAGCAAATCTGGGAATTCCAGCCCAGACAGCAATTCCCAAATCCCAGGATCCCAGCCCAATCTCCCCTTTCCCAGTGGGAAGCCATTCCCTGTGTCCTGTCCCTCCATGCCTTGGTCCCAGTCCCTCTCCAGCTCTCCCGGAGCCCCTTTAGGGACTCGGAGCTCTCCCTGGAATTTTCCCTTCTCCAGGTGAACGTTCCCAGCTGATCCCTGGGAACAGAAATCCCAGAATTTCTGAACACAACAGAAAAGTTGAACGATGCCAGCCCTGCTTTCCCTTCAACTTCCTGCCTCCATTTTTCCAGCCTTCCCAATCTGGATGGAGAAATGGAAAAGTTCTGGATCTTGCGGTGCCTGTGCAAGGCTCCAGTGCAGGAAGAGACAGATCCCGGGCAAGAATTCCTGCCCAGAGAAAAAGGACAAGGAAACCCTGACCTGTAACAGCACAGAATTCCAGGATTTCTCAGGCTGGAAAAGACTTTTGGGATCATCGAGTCCAAGCTGTGCCCAATCCCCACCTTGGCACTGAGTGCCACATCCAGGAATTCCTCGGGCACCTCCAGGGATGGGGAATCCAAGCCTCCCTGGGCACTTCCACCCCTTCCACGAGGAAATTCCTGCTCATGTCCAACCCGAGGCTGTTCTCTCTCATCCTGTCCCTCTTCCCTGGGATCACATCCCAGATTTCTGGAGTTGGGGGAGCCACAAGGTCCCCCTGGAGGCCTCCTTTTTCTCCAGGAACCTCGGGAGAAGGCGGAAGTGGATTTCTCCCGTTACGCACAGGGTTTATCCAAAGGGAAATTCCAAAAGGAGAATTCCCTGACATCTCCCTATAAATCCCATGGAATTTTCTGCCTCTGTGCCCACTCCAGATAAACAAAGCTGGAACCAAAGCCAGGCCTGGGAAGCTGCTGTGCCTTCCCAAGAGTTTTTCCAGAATTTCCATGGATGTGACCATGCCCAGCCCTCAGGAATCTCTTTTGGAGATTCCCTGATCTTCCTTCCTTTGATGGCAAAACCTTGGAAGGTTCTGGAAGGAGCAGGATTCTCCTCCTCCTTCCTGTCCTGCCCAAATCCACAACGGCATCCGGAGGGTGCCACGGTCCTTCCCTCTGGAAAATTCCTCATCCACAGCAGCCCAGATGTTCTCTCATCCAGGTCGCGACTCGGGCAAGGCATTCCCAAGCGTTTTCCTGAACTCCTGGGAATTCTTTGCAGGGATTTTGGATGGGCCTGGCCACTTCAGCACCCTTTGGATCTCTGGGAACGTCACCTCCAGACTTCCCCTCGGCAGCATCTCAAGGGGACATCCCAGTTGCAGCAGGAGCTCTGGGATTTTCCAGGTTATCCGTGATGTTCGTCCAAATTATCCCTCGATCCTGGGATCCAGGTGATCTCTCATTCCAGGTTCTGTCATTCCAGCAGGATCACCTGCCTACTCAGCCCAAAAATCCCAGGATTTTAGAGGTGAAAGAGGCAAAATCCACCCCGGGCTCATTCCTGCTGCCAGCTCCAGATCCAGCAGGATCTCGACTGGGATCAGTAGATTTGGAATTCTAAGAGCCAGGATCACTGGGAATGCTCCGGTCACACCAGGACACGCACGGGGTCTGTCCTGGAGGGTGAGGAGGAAGAGGAAGGCAGAATGGAAATGCTCCTGGAGCACCTGGATCATGGGAATAGAGGCCAAATTCCAGGCTGATTTCCCAGGAAAAGAGAGAAAAGACTGAAGGAATTTTAAAGTCTGAAGGAAGCAGATCCCAAAAAAACAGACCAGGATGGGAAATTCCTGAATAAGGAAATTCCTGGGATGACATAAATCCATGGGGAAAAAAAGAGGCAAAATCCAAGGAAAGTTATTCCTGCCATTCCACGCAATCCTGGAACCCAAATTCCCCTTTTTCCCACTCCTCCATCCCAGATTTCCTAGTGAGGATGAGGAGGAAGAGCAAGGCAGAATGGAAATGCTCCTGGAGCACCTGGATCATGGGAATAGAGGCCAAATTCCAGGCTGATTTCCCAGGAAAAGAGAGGAAAGACTGAAGGAATTTTAAAGCCAGATCCCAAAAAAAGAGACCAGGATGGGAAATTCCTGAATAAGGAAATTCCTGGGATGAGATAAATCCTCAGGGAAAAAAAGGATGCAAAATCCAAGGAAAGTTATTCCTGCCATTCCACGCAATCCTGGAACCCAAATTCCCTTTTTTCCCACTCCTCCATCCCAGTTTTCCTACGGAAAAGGACTGGAGGGTGAGGAGGAAGAGGAAGGCAGAATGGAAATGCTCCTGGAGCACCTGGATCATGGGAATAGAGGCCAAATTCCAGGCTGATTTCCCTCGAATTTCCCAGGAAAAAAGAGAAAAGCCTGAAGGAATTTTAAAGCCTGAAGGAAACAGATCCCAGAAAAAGAGACCAGGATGGGAAGTTCCTGAATAAGGAAATTCCTGGGATGAAATAAATTCATGGGGGAAAAAAGGAGGCAAAATCCAAGGAATTCCTCCCATTCCACGCAATCCCGGAAGGCAAATTCCCATTTTTTTCCGCTCCTCCATCCCAGTTTTCCTATGGAAAAGGACACTGCAGGTATGAAATATCCCTTCAGCCACTCCAGGCCCATTCCCAGCCCAGGGAAAGCCAAACTCGGCTCCCAAATCCCAAACAAAACTCCCAGGAAAAGTCAACTCCACCCCTACCCAAGCAGAACATCGACCCCAGCCGTGGAATCCACGGAAATATTCCCAACATTCTGCCTCATCCCAGCCTTTCAGGCAGGAAGTTTCTATCCATACACACACAAAAAAAAAAAAAAATCAGGACAAGCTTTCCAGCCAAGAATTCCCGAAACAGGACCAAAATTAGGAATTTCAACACCAGGAATCTTCTTCAAATTCCACTTTCGGAGCAGCGCGGATAAATCAATTTAAACACCAGCAACAGGTCCCTGACACCATCACTGCCATTCCTGCCGAAAATTCCAAAAAAAAAAGAGCCCAAATTCCATGCAGAATATTTAACTTGATGGCAAGGAAGTAGGAAAAGAGGTTTTATTTAAAAAAAAAAATAAAATTCAGTTGGGAAAGATAAAAAGGAAAAAACACCCGGACGAGCTCGTCTGGCAGCAAAACCAACCCCGATTCCAAATTGGGGAAGAAAAAGAGGGAAAAGGAGGAATTCAGGGTTTGGAAACCTTTGGAAAAGCCCTCAATTCCAGCAGAATCTGGGGAAGAAGAGGTTGGGTCGGTCCCTTCCATCCCCACGCCCCACGGGAATATTTAAATGGGGAAAAAAAAGAATAAAAAAATGAAATTCGGGATACTCCTTTTCCTTATCCCAAGGAAAATCACGACCTCATAGGAGATCCACCCTCTCCAACCCTTCCAGCAGCTGATTTAAGGTTTTAAATGTCCAGGGAAGAAAAAGCAAAAACAAAAACAACCCCAAAAAGAACATTTAAACATCAAATCTGGTCCAGGATGAGATTTTGGGCGGGTTGGTTTGGGTTCTGATTTTTTAAAAAAAAATAGTTTTAAATAAATACTTAGAAATGAGCCTATAAAAAGAGATTTTAAAATTAAATTTTAAGTAAATACTCTTACAAATAATCCTATAAAAATACATTTTTTTAGAAAAAATAAGCTATTAGCAACCCACGCTACGTTTCTGGTTTAAAATAACATTAAAAATACCGAATGAAGCCGTGCCTAAATTGCGTTAAAAAAAGGTTAAATCCCCCAAAAGAGGAAGTTCCTGCAAACCACGTGATGCTACAGAGCTCCGACGCTTGGCCTTCGGTAAAAAATCCTCTTTTTTCGACTATTTTGCCTAATTTAAATGAATTATTCTCGTTTTAAAGCGGGAAAAAAAAAAGAGGAAAAAGCCGCGTTTTTAACCCCAAACCACGAGGAGGTGCCTGAGGTCACGTCCAGGTCCCGAGGTAGAAACCCAACCTGAGGCTGGTATTGCTTTATTGAGGGCCAATTTTAATCCAAAAACACAACTTCCAACAGCCGAATCCTTTTTTTTTTTTTTTTTTTTTACGGTAAAAATGCTGAATTTATAGATTTAAAGGTTCGATTAAGCCTAAATTCAAGCTTTAAGTGTTGATTGACGTGCAGAGGAACGGAGGGAGCACCAGGACAGCATTTCCCCCGCTTAAAACCGCGTAAACCCGACATCGAAATTTCGAAAAAATCCCATTTTTAGATCCGCGCTGGGTATCAAATGTGGTGAATCCCCTTACGAGCCTGCGGCTGCAATGCAGGGCGCTGATTACACGGCAGCTTTATCCATGTGCCGAAGGAAAAAAAACCACAAAGGATTAACCGC
>WEKY01036518.1:0-31726 GCA_013390045.1 Picathartes gymnocephalus
TGGTGTTTGTGGATACATTTTCCATTGGAAAGCTCAAATAACCCCAAACCACACCAACAAGGGGGTCTTTCCGAGATGTCCCCCTGTCCTGAGGAGCACCCCAGACCCAAACACCTTCCCCGAGGCTCCCAGCTGGTGCCACGGTGAAGGAGAACATCCTGCTGCACCGGGAGCCCCTCAGTGCCACGCTGCCCCCCAGAAACTCCTCTGCACCCCTGGAATTTTGCATGCCCACCCCTGCAGACCTTCAGCAGGACCTGGGGCACGTCCCCTGCACGTGGAGCTGCACCAAGCCCCGGCCCCTGTGCCACCAGCCCGTGCCCACCAGCCACCACAGGAAGCCACGGGGGACGTGACAGCTTCTGGCAAAGGTGACAAGCTTCTTGCCCCCCTCCCAGCTGAGCAGTGTCCCCCCCAGAGAAAGGCAGAGCAGAGCAAGGGCAGGAGCAGCTGTTGGTACCTCTCTGCAGGAAAGAGGCTGTTCTCTGGATAATCCCTGATGAGGAACAAAAGGATGGGAGACAAGACATGAGGCAGGGAGGGGATGGACTGGGGAGGGGTCCAGCAGTGCTCACAACACCTCAAAGTGTGGAGGGGGAGGCCAGGGCAGTGCTGGGAGCTGTGGGCATCTGAGCCAGCTTGGGGAGCACCTCAGAGGCTCTGGGGATGTGGGGTGGGGGATTGGAGGCTGCAGGGAAGTCCCAGTGGGTGGAGAGGGGGGGTCACTGTGCTGGGGAGCCCCACGGGGGAGCAGAGCAGGGCCTGGGTTGCTGTGGTGATGCCTTGGATTTTAACTTTGCTATTTCCCAAACCCTGCAGTGCTCAGGGTGTGACTCTGCAGGGTTTGGCAGCCTGGGAGCTGCTGCTCTCTCACGTTCACAGTGACACAACAAAGCCTCTCCAAGGCTGCTCCCCAAGGACACCCAGACTGTCCTGGGCCCAATATGTGCAACCCAACACCTTGAGAAGGGGGGTGAGCTGGGGAAATGCCATCATGAGCTAAAGTTTGAATTGGGGAATTGATGCTGAGATGCAAATGGCCCAAAGCTCTAAAGGGGTGAAGAACTCGTGGCTCGGGGTCCATCCTGGGCTCCATGGTGAGAGCAGCCTCTGGCTCCCCAGGCTGTGCCTTTGGAGGCCTTTCCAATCAATATCCACCTTTATTCCCTTCCTCCTGCCTGGCCTCTGTTTCTAGGGAGCCACTTCAGGCATCAGTGGGACTGGGACCTCACCCCACGGCAGGAGAGCAGGGCTGGGGGTGCAAGGAGGAGTTGGTGAAAGCAGCAGGGAGGAAAGGAGCTCTTACCAGACCTCTTCTTGCCAATGGGCTCCCTGGAAAAGAGAAGGAAGAGTGTCAGCAGAGCGAGGAGACAATTGGGGTGTTGGCTGAGTGACAAACCCAGCAGTGCTGGCTCTGGTGGAGTCACTGACCTCCCTCAACCAGCTCACGTCTCCATGGGCATCACCCACCCTGCAAACAGCCCCTGTACCACCCACTTGCATTTCGTATTTTTATGTTTTGTCCTTCCCAGGGTGAGCTTGGGTTGCTGGCCTGGCCTTGCCACTCCCACCCAGCCACTTGGTAGCACCCCAGGCACTGATCCACGGAAGTGTCAATAAAATGAAATAAAATGCAGCCAAGATGGAGTGGGAACAATCAGGCCATTGTTACAGAAACTGGAGACTGCTGAGTTCAGAGAGCACAGACTCAAAGACCTCAGGTGCAGAGAGCAACAGAGGAAGCTGTGGGACAGAGCATCCCAGAGACTTCTAACCAGAGGCAGAGCTAAAGTAGAGTTAATTAATCAGCCCCATTAAAACCCCCCCAGTTCAGAGGTATGGCAGGGAAGGGAGGCAAAGCAAGGCCAGGTGAGCAGGCTGGAGATCAGCAGGTGGGAATGGCACCCTCGTGCTGATGATGTGGGAAAAGAAAAGGTGTTTTTCCTCTGCCTCCTGCTAAACCCATCACTGTAACTCATCCCCTGCTTCCTCTCTCTCTGGCTGCTCCATCTGAGCCAGGGGGCAAGGAAAGAGCTGCAATTTCACTTTGCTGCTGGCAGGGACACAAAGAGCTGCAGGTCTGAAGAGCAGCAGCCCCAGCCCAACCTCCTCCAAGGGGACAGGAGCTCAGACAAGACAGGAAACAGCAAAAAAACTCCCAGCAGCATCTCCTCCTCCTCCTGCTCCTTGGGTCCCTGTGGAGCAGAGAAGGGCAGCAGCAGAGCTCTCACGGCTCCCAGAGGGACAGAAGGAAAAGCCACTCTGCCTTTCACGGCAAATCTCATTTATCCCAGCACAGTTACAGGGCACAGATGAGACTGGGGGACACCAGCCAGCCCCACAGAGGTGGCAAAATCCAGCAAAGCTTCTCCAGCTGCTTCCCAAAACTGTGAGAGCAAAGGTTCCTGTGAGGCCGGAGCCTCCCTCAAAGCTCTGAGCCAACACCACCATGGCAGCGGGCTCAGCTCAGCGTCCTCCAAATAATCCTCATAATAATAATAATAACTCCTCACAATCCCCTGAAAGGAAATTTTGACACGTGGAGAACTCTAAGCACATTTAACAATCCCCATGTCACTTTTTTTTTTTTTTNCTTTTCTTTTTTTTTTTTTTTTTTTTTTAGGAGAAGAGAGTCAGGTTTCTCAAGCATCTTCTCCAGGCAGCATCCCTGTGGGTGCAGGGAGGGGAAGGAGTGAGAGGGGGAGCACAGGGGTTCAGCAAAGCGAGCAGACTGGGAGGTAAAATTAAAAAAAAATAAATACAAAGAGGCTGCTTTTCAACCTGTAAAACAAGTGTTAAACTCCTCACTGCAGGATGCTGGGGACACTGAGAGTCTTCGTGGACTTACAGGGTCATAATTCAGGCAAGAAATGTTAATTAAAAGCCATTGATTTTAAGTCCAGGTCTAAAGAAGAGTTGTTACAAGCTGGCTTGAGTTTACAATCTCTTTCCTAAGGCACATTTGGTGGCTGCTGGGCCAGGCAGGTCCCAGAGCTGCAGGGAGGTGGCCTTGAGGTTGTCACACATAAAAATCCACCTTGCAGTGGGACTCATAGGAGAAAAGTGCCCTCAAATGTGTTTTTGGGGACCTCAGCACTGTCCCTGTTGCCCCAGCCAGCTCATGGAAGAGGTGAAGGACAAGGAAAACCACTCCAGCTGCTGCAAACCAGCACAGGAGCCACATCTGGGACAGATCTGAGGTCAGCATTCCAAGAAAACATCTCCCTCATATTAAAAAAATCCTCTCTTGTAAAAAAAAAAAAAAAAGAAAAAAAAATCCTGCTGTAATACAGTAATGCCACCAAAACAGCTGTCAGGAAGGGGTTCATGTCCTCAGCATTCAGCAAGCTTGGAGATGTTTGCAAAATTTATGGAGGTGAGGAATGGGGTACAAGAGAGCCTTTGTTTGGGAAAAGTGATGCTGAGCAAATGCTCCAGCAGCCCTGAAAGGAGCCCCTGTCCCCTCACTCCAGAGCTGGGCCAAGCTGAGCCCTCAGGCTCAGAACCTGCCCTGGCAGCTCAGAAACCCCAGTGCTCTGCCCAGGGACCTGGCACAAAGCAGATTTCTGCAGAAATTTGGTATTTCTGCCTGCTGTGACTCAGGAAAGGCCGTTCTCAGCAGCAAGGGAAGGAGGAGGCTGTTCTGGAGCTGGGACCCAGCCCCAGCCCCTGGGGAATGTGCACGTAGGCATCAGGAGAAATGCAAACCAAACAGCTTGCTGTACGAGCTGTGATGTGTCTGGAGAGCAGGACACGCCCCAAAAGCGACAAGCCAGCAAGAATCCTTATCCAAAAACACATCCATCAACTCACGGGCCTCTGGTTTACACGCAACAGCTTCGTACAGCCTCTCCATCCCAGAGCAGGCACAAAAAGCAAAGCAACAACTTTTCTAAGTGTTTTATACACAATGGGCTGCTCAGCTCCCCCAAAAAACAAGCCAGCAAGAATCCTTATCCAAAAAAATCATCCACCAACTCACGGGACTCTGGTTTCCCAGCAAAAGCTTCCTACAGCCTCTCCATCCCAGAGCAGGCACAAAGTGCAAAACAACTTTTCTAAGTGTTTTATACACGATGGGCTGCTCAGCTCTCCAAGACACCCAGTGAAAGATGCTTTGAATTGAGGAGGTTTCTCAGTGCCTGGGGCACATCCCATCCCCAGGCTCTGGGAACAGCCCCACAGCAGCCCCTTCCCCACCACATCCCCCTGCAGCTGTGGGCAGTGAACAAATAATTACTTGGTAATATTAATAACTTGTTAGTCGCTAATATCGATAACTTATTAATAACTATCAGGGCCTTGCTTCTCTGCAGAGTTAACCTGGGCTCCCACATGTGCCACGGCTGAAATTCAGCTGGAGGAGAGAGCAGCTGAATGCTTTGACTCAGCAGTGGCTCCGTGCCCAGCCCCTCAGACCTCCCCAGCCTTCCTCCAGCACCTCTGCTGCGGTTAAGAACAGCTCTGAACTGCAGAAGGGTGGCTGGGAGGTGAGGGGGGTGCTCACAGCAAGCTCCCACCTCAGCATCCTGTGCTGCTCAGACCTGCTGAGAGACGTGGGGAACAGGAATTTGATGACTTCTCTTCTTTGAAGCTGCAGGGCTTCCAGCCAACACCGAGGAGAAGAATCCCACATCCCCCAGCTTGCTAACTTTCCAGAGATTTCTTTTTCCATAACCACTTCTCTTCTCCTTTCTCTCCCACCCCCTTCCCAGTGCCCTTCACGAATTCTTCTGGATTCAGCCTCATCCTGACCCACTCTGGGCAGCCCTACGAGCTGGAAGCAGTGGAGTTATCCCAGTCCAGGCCTTGCTGGACAGGAATCCACATCACAAAAGCCACCAGCTGCCACTGCCAGTAGAAACCCTGCCACCTCCCTCTGCTCTGCTGTTTGATGTGGTCTCTCCAGGCAGGAAAGTTGGGGATGGGGAAGGAGGGGATGGAGGAAGGGCTTCACCTCCCCCGTGCACCCACCAAGTGCTGGAGGCTCCTGCCTCAACTCCACTGCTGGCTGTGACATCCTGCCCAGCTGGGAGCAGGGCTGGGAGGATAAAGTCAGAATTTGTCCCTTTTCCTCTGCATGGGTCAGGCTGGGGCTTGGAGAGCAGCTGGGAGGTTGGGAAGGGCTGGGGACCTGTTGGTGTTGTGCAGCACAGGGCTGCACTGCAGGAACAGCAGGAGAGCCCTGGCCCAGCCCAGGGAGAGCTCCAGCTCTGGGGAAAACAACACCACAGGGGCCTGCCGAGAAATGCAAGGGTTGTCCAAGCTCCTCTTTCCATTCCAAAACACTGCCAGAACCAAGGACTGAATTTACCCTTTGCAGTTAAACCAGAAGTCCACAAACTGCAGTTAAACTAGAACTCCACAAACTGCAGTTAAACCAGAATTCAACAAACTGCAGTTAAATCAGAGCTCCAAAAACTGCAGTTAAACCAGAACTCCACAAACTGCAGTTAAACCAGAATTTCACAAATTGCAGTTATATCAGAGCTCCACAAACAGCAGTTAAATCAGAATTCCATGAACTGAAGTTAAACCAGAATTGCACAGAGTGCAATTAAACCAGAACTCCAAGGACTGCAGTTAAACCAGAGCCCCAAGAACTGCAGCCAGCTGTGGCCCTGGCAGGGCTCGGACATGCTGGGGTGACATCCTTGGCTGGACCCTCCCCTGCAGCCCAGACAGAACAAGCACAGGGTGGATCCAAGAGCACCCCCAGGCACGTCCCCTCCACTGCCACCCTGGTGGGCAGGGGGTGACCACAGGTGTCAGCCAGGGCAGGGACAGGGAGCAGGAAGGCTCCTGTGGGAGGGGCTGCCTGCTTTAACACCAATCATGCTGACCAGTCCTTTTCCCCCTCCCTCATTCCCACCTTTCAGCCACCCAGCATAAAAATCTCTTTTCCTTTTTTTTTTAAAATCCTTTTTTTTTTTTTTTTCCCCACTCCTTCATGGCCTGGCTCCCTTTCAAATTCCCAGAGCAAAGTATTTATCTGCTGGATGAAGGATGACATCCAGCCAAACCCCAGACACGCCACCACGTCTGATCCAGCGCAGACATCCATCACAGCTCCCATCTCCTTATTGCTGAGCTGGCAGCACTCTAGGCCTCGGGAATGGGCTCCCAATCCCTCCAGAGGAGACACTCAAGGACTTTTATTAATTAGCATTTTGAATTGTAGCTAATAAATACCCCTCTGGCATTGGGAATGGGATGGGGGACAACATGGGGATGTCCTTGAGATGCTGTAGGGTTTGGCTGCTGGAGGCAAAGGGACGAGGGACACCCTCTGAGTCCCTCTGTGTGCTGCAAGCTGGAATCTCCTCCCTGGAGAGGGGCAGGAGGGGCAGCACATTCTCCATGGAGAGGGGCTGGGAAGCAGCACACTCTCCATGGGCAGGAACAGGGAAGCAGCACACTCTCCACAGAGAGGGGCAGGAGAGGCAGCACAACCACCACTGGATTCAGCATCACCTCCTCACCCACCCAGCCCTGCAATGGCCAAAACTCACAAATACACAGAATTTTGCACCCAGAACCCTGTGGATTGTCCCACCATAAAGACATGTTCGGGATTAGACTCCAGCCAGTCCCTTGTCTCTCAGGCCCACAGCACAGCAGACTGGCACTGATGGCTGCAAACAGCAGCTCACAGCCCCACTCAGCACCCAAAGGTCTCCCCCCACATCTGAATGCTCTGGCCACAGTGCCCACCCTGCCTCGTTCGTGGCTCAGCCTGGAAGACAAAATAAAGGCGAGGAGAGCAGGTGTGAGACTGAAGCAGCCCTTCCATCCAGCACTGCTGATGGCCCCTCAGCTGCAGGTGGGTCCAAAGCCTGACTCCTGCTGCAGAGCAGCTCCTCCTGCTCCTGCAGGGCTCCAAGATCCACGCACAGGCACTGCCCCACAGCCCAAAACAGCTCCACCCCACTCTGATGTCCTTGCAAGCTCATCTTGTCCTGGTGTCCCTCACTCGCCCCTGAGCTGAGCCTTCCCTGAGGGATGACCTTCCCTGAGGAATGACCTTCCCTGAGGAATGACCTTCCCCGAGGGATGACTTTCCCTGATGGAATGGCATTCCCTGAGGGAGGACCCACAGGGCAGCAGGTTAAGTGGTGAGCAGTAGCTGGGCAGGACAGATGAGAGCATCAGCGACAGCAGCAATTAGTTAATGGGCTCTGGGGCTCTCAGACCAATCTCATCAGCGACCACGAGCTGCAGGAGAAGTGATGACAGGCCAAGCCAACAGAAACAGGAGCCAAAGGAGGAAAGCAGGGATGGGGGAAGGGGGAATTAAGAGATGGAATGAAAATAATCAAAAACCCAGGGAGAACATGTAGTCCACACAAGCAGGACACTGAGCTGGAGACCTGACGGGCTCAGCTGCTGCTCAGAGGAGGGAAAACAAAATCCCTTTATCTTCCTCCACTCCCTTCCAATAGAGAATGGTGTCAAATCAATTTACTGCCTTTCCCCTCACAGTGAATCGGGCCTCCTGCACTGCTCAGGCTCTGCTGTGTCACATGCAGCAGGAGAAGGGAGAGCAGCAGGGCAGGACAGGCTGCTCAGATTTATGCTGCTGGTGATTAGTAAGAGATGGGTGGCTCCTGGCCAGAGCAGCTCATAGTCACAAGACTCAGAAGCACACAGAGTTGTGTAAGGCACACAAGAGTCCCTGCAAACCTTCCTGGTGTTGCTATGGATGGGGCTGGTGGATATGGCTGACGGAAAGTGCCTTTCCAACCAGGCAGAGGTCGCTACAAATGTGTGAAGTGAGGTTTTTCAGGCTGATTGTGTTCCTGAGACTGCTATTTGTGAGTAGAAGGAGGTTCAGGAGGAGACCAACACTTCATGGGGTCCCAGAGCAGCGTTTCCACTTCCCCACTGGAGAAAGAGCTGTTCACACTGAGCTGCACAACCTCTCCATGAAAGCCTCCAAATCCCAGACCTGGGACTGGCGAGGGAATTGCTGATGGACACCAGAGCTGTGGGGCTCAGCAAGTTCAAGGCAGCCTGTGTCTCACCACCATCCCAGTTTGTGTCTCACCACCATCCCAGTCTGTGTCTCACCCTCCCAGTTCGTGTCTCACCCTCCCAGTCTGTGTCTCACCACCCAACTCACTCTTTGGGGGGGCTCAGGTCATCAGGCCGTGTCTCGAAGAACTGGAGCACCTCCTCGCACTGGGAGATGTAGGGAGGCAGCTGGATCAGAGCCTGAGGAGCAAACACAGATGCCAGTGATGGCAAACATGAGAACCGTGCAGGGAGCCCAGTGAGGGAGTGCAGGGACCTGGGACATGGCACCAGGGTGGCACCCGTGTGCTTCCCAGCACGTGGGAGTGCAGAGCCAGGCTGGGGAGAGCCACAGCAAACCCAGAGAGCCCCCACTTCCACCCACCAGCCCACCCTGCTGCAGTCAAGAATAAAGGAGACTAAGCAGAGACTGCCCAGGCCCTGCTTGGCCCAGCTCCAGCCTTTGGGGCAGATTTTGTGACAGAGGGTGACAGCCACAGGGGTGCCCATCCAGCCTCCCCAGCTCAGCTGTCCCAGCATGGAACAGCCATCCTTGGGAAAGGTTGGGCAGTTCACACGTGGCAGACTCTCAGTGCATCCCAGCACATCCTAAAAATGCTCCACTGGGCAGTGGCAGCTTTGGAAGAGGCAGGGAGAGAAATAAGGGAGGGAAAAGTATGGACACCAGGGCTGGGAGGCTGTTCTGCTGCTGTGGAGTGGCAGGAGATGGAAAATTCCCTCTGCTTCTTTCTTTCCCTTTGAGGAAATCTGCTGCCAAAAAAGCTTCAGCAGTGGGACCTGCAGGATGAGAGTGCCTGGCTCAGGGGCAATGGAAGAAGGGAGCATTTAAAACCAGGGGGCAGAGCTGCAGCCCGACCTGGAGCAGATATTCAACCAATTTTCTGTGTAATTCCCCCTCCCCTCCGTCTGCTGTCCCAGCAGCCTGGTGAGAGCAGTGTGGGCAGAGCAAACCTCCCCTCATTCCCCTCCTGGAGACGAAGGCACAGCTGCAGAGCCACGGGGTGACCACAGAGCCCAGATGTGGCTCCTGCCTGCCCCGAGTGCTGCTCCCCACAGCCCTCCCAGCACTGAGCAGCCAGTGCCTCAGAGCCAGCGCTGCAGACTGTCACACCACTAATCACGGGCCAGACATGAGCAGCATCATGTGAGACACAGCACAGAGAAAACCACTCCCTCCACAGCTTCTGGGTGCAGGGAAGGGCTGTTCAAATATCAGGTTTTGCACGGATGCCATTCCCATGCGGTAGCACCCCCCAGCTCCAGCATCCCGTGATCTGAGCGACTTTCCCCGTGCCAAAATCACTGGGATTTGGTGGCCTGGGGAAGGCTCTGTGCCCTCTGGAAGCAGGGGATGATCCCAGGGAACACCCTGTGCTGCAAGGAGGAGAGACAAGAGCCACAGCTCCTTTCCCAGGATGTTTTAGAGGAAGCCCACCTGGAGCTGGCTCTGCTGAGCCGAGCAGGCCACCCTGCTGTGCTGCTGACCATCAAAACCAGCGGCACAAACAGCCCAAGGTCTGCCCCACCTCTGGCCCTGCCACCCAAATCAGGGACCTGGGCATCAGGACACAGCTTTGGCCCACACTGCTGGAGCCACAGCAAAGTCACCTTTCCCATCCTGCTGCCTGCAAGCCTGAGGAGAAAGGACCAAAGAGAGAAAATCCTTGTTGGATTAAAATCCACTTTCCAGGTAGTGAGAAAGAATAATTCGCTAGCAGCAGTGTTTTTGTGGGTCTCTTTGGGGTAGAGCATCACCACTCCTCCATCAGCCCCCCTCTAACACTTTCCCAAAATCCCTTAGACAGGAGGAAGGCAGGTCCCACACCACAAGAAAGACCAACAGATGTGGAACAAAAAGAGAATAAACTGGAGAAATGGTGAGACATTGCAGGACTCCTCTCCTCACCATTCCTATGGCTGTTTGAAGTCTCACTCATTAACTCATTGCTCTCACCAGTTGCTCTGATTCCTTTGCTGCTTTTCCTGCACCTTATCTTCAATTGCCATGTTTTTCAGTACAACAGGAGCTGGAACAGAGCCCTTCAGCAGGAACACTGCCCTGTGAAAGCAGAGATCCCCTCCTTTGCTCCTTTTCCCTGCTTCCACCCCAAATCTCACCCATCCTCTTTGCAGCGATCTCCCAGAGCACGAAGACGCTCAACTTCCCTCAGAGGAGAAGGCAATAAAGCAAAAACTTTCTTACACAGTTCTCTCCTGCTAATTCCTTGCTGATTTTACATCTCTGCAGCCCCTGGTCGGTCCCACACCCACCTCAGCTCAGGTGCTTTCTGGGTAAGCAGCAGCAGCTCAAGGCCAGGCAGGGAGAGCTCGGAACTCCTCGGTGATGCATTAACGGAGCTCCCTGAGTGGCTCATATAACATCAGCCTTTACCTTCAGTTGTTAACTCAAATGGGTTCATTATATTTTATGCCACTAATGGCATCACTCTGAAGGAGGCAGCATTTTATCACTAAGGGACGTTTTCTTCCCCAAAACTGGATTTATGGCCGTGCCTGTCTGTGTAGCTGGCACAGTTCAGTGGCTCGGGAGACAAAGGGCCAAGCACCACCAGCTTCCCCAGACAACTCAGAGCACACCTTGTGCCACATCTCCATCACTCTGCCCTCATCTGCAGCCCCTCTGCAGAGCTGGCAGGATGCATTTCCTGATCCACCTCCATCCCTGGAGTTGTTATTCCAGCCACGACATCCCTGCCACGGGCCTGGCTGAGGCCCAAACCCCACGTCTCCCTCTCCTAAGGGATGGGATCCTGGGGTACACAGGACAGAGAGCACTCTGGACCTGATTGGCATTAGAGATTTGATAATCAGGATGCCTTGGCAAGAGCAAACAGAACTGTGAGGATTAAATCAAGACTAGCTGAAGATTAAATCAGGACTTACTGGAAAAGAAAATCACATCAACTTCTGCAAGCAAGAGCTATTGTAAAATGCATAGGTTTGTTTATGTGATGATTAACCCAATCATTGTAGTAAGAAATGACTAGCCTTCCTAGGATAGTATATAAATGTGTGTAGTCCACAATAAATTTAGATCCTGACCACCACCAGTCAGTCTCTCTACCTCTCTTCATCAATGATAATGGGATGGGTATTTTACCATTTCCCCATCTTCTCCCATGAGTTTTACAGTCTTTGCATGTATTTCCAACAGCATTCAGACTGGATTTTGGAGGTAGCAGTCCTGCCACGGCTGCTGCAAGTATTAATGCACGTCTTTGACATGATGGGATGTGACATACTTGATTTGTGTGAAAATAATTTGTCATGGACTTCAGTATTTTGTTCCCCCTGCCAAAAAATCTGCCCTAAAATCATAATTTCCCTTTACACTTTAGCCCACTTTTATATCCTTCAAGAGTATGGAGTAAATTGTCTCAGTCTTCTCTCTGTTCCAATCATTTTCTGAGGTACAAGTCATCTTATCCTGTTTATATAATCAGTAACTGGAGTTTGCATCCCAGTTTGGAACCATCCCACCACCCCACAGCCTCAAGTGCTGAATGCTACATAAACCAGGAGGTCTTTTCCCAACAGATGGGAAAGGAAAGGCTCCCTGAGGAGCTGAGTCCTTCACACCAAGTCCTGAATGCAAACAAACCCGTGGTGATGGCCACAGCCAGGTCCTTTCCAGCCCATCCAGAGCTGGTTCTGCTTTGCAGCTGGAGAAGTGACAGGAGAAAAGGCAAAGCCCAGCAGCAGGGTGCAAACTGGAGTGGGGATGAACCCTCCAAGACCAGACCTCCAAACCCTCAGCACGAACCGCCAGGAGTGAAAAACAGAACCCATAAATGGGTTTTAATCCAAAAAAAGGATTGATAATAGGGGTTAACCCACACTCCTGATGCTCCCAGCACTGGCACACCACAAAATGCTGTCAGACCAGCAGGACTGAGCTGGATCAGGCTGGGATTGTGCTTGGTGGGTGCTGGAGGCCCCCCTTACCTTGCAGTACTCATCGATAGGGATCAGGCGCTTGACGGCGACGTCACGGATGTGGCTCCGGCGGAACAGGATCTTCCCTGGAACACCAGAGCAGGGTCAGCACAACCCCCCACACCCTCTGCAATCACTCTGAGTCCCTGCACCCCCCCTTCTTGCCAAAAGCACCAACACCACTCACACCCCGCGCCAACCNCCCGCCCCCCCCCCCCAAAAAAAAAGCCCATTTACTCACATTGGTTAAAATACCTCGTCAGAATCAGGCACGGTTAAGGCAAGGATGTTCCAGGAGAGAGAAGAGGAAACAGTTCCCAGTGAAAGGAACAAGGGTTTGTCTTTACAAACAAGCTGTGGGCCTGCTGTAGGTAACACTAACACTGAGAGGTATAAGAAACAAGGGGAAGGATTCCACTGATTGATGGATGGAATGAAAGAGATTTGTCTTTACAAATAAACTCTAAGCCCACTGATAAATGAAATTGTATATTGAGAGATGAGAGAAACAATGGGAAGAACCATGAATTCCAGGAATTAAAAGAAGAAAAGGTCAAAAGTGAGGGGGTTATCCATTAGAAGGGAATCTGAGGTATCAGGCATTTTGGGAAGTCTGTGCCTCTCAAATACCTCAGCCAGTGGGGAAAGAGAGAGGGAAATGCAGCCGGGAAATTGGGATAAAAAGGAGGCTGCACCCTCCAAAAATGTGAGAGATCCCAGGGGAAATGCCCCATGGGCTCTCCCTTTATTTGGAATAAAGTAAAAGGGACTCCTCTGTCTCCTTTTTGGACACAAACCTCTGGTGTTTGTGGACAGATTTTCCTAACACCAGCAAACTGCGTCCCCCCCGGTCTCTCAGCAGTGGGGCAACAATGAGGAGCAGCCCCCACCAAAGCACATGCCTGGCACCTCACAGTTTGCTGGTGAGGAGGCTGGGGTGGGCAAAATCCCTGGGAAACACTGGCAGGACATCGCTTGGCCCATTGTCCAGGGTGTCCAGGGCTGGTGTGGGCAGCAGCCAAGCCCGAGGGTTTTTCCCTGTGCAATTCCTGCTCCTGGAAGCCCCAGTGTCGGGACTGCAGCTCTGAGTCAGACCTATAGAATTTTCCTTCCTGTCTGGGATTTATTTTTTTCTCCATTAATGGGATACTCTTGCCACTCCGTTTCCTCCCCTCTGGCTTGTGGTGCAGGCCTCTCTCCTTTGAAGCCTAATGAGTCCTAAATGCTTCAAGCTGCTCTCTCAGAGATCAGCTTTTCTGGCATTTAACGAGACAAAAGCCATTAGCAGACAGCGAAATAGATACGTGATCAAAAGGGTTGGTTCGTGGCAGGATTTCAGACCACTTCCCAAAGCTCCAGGACCTGGCACTGCTCTGCAACACAATCACCTGGAAAACTGTGCTTTGGGGAGGGTGGGTGGTGAAGAAGTTCCCTCAAGTTCCTCCTGGCATCTCTAATACCACAGAAAAGTCTTTTTTTGTGCCTGCCTGGGTTTCCAATCCCACCCCTGAACCCAAGGAGAGCAACAACCCCTTCCTTTATCAAAGAGGTCACCATGGGGCAACCCAGAAGCCAAACTCCCCTCACTCCATCTTTGCAAACCACATGAGAGCAGGGAAAAAGCACTTGGAGAGTCCCAGCATGGCTTTGGTGCCTACTGAGGGTCTTCTCAAGAGCCCTGGAATTGCTGAAGCCAGAGGGTGGATGCTACCAAAAACAGGACACAGGAAAATGGCCACATGATTATGACAATTTGAAATCCAGGGCTGAGTCATTGATCAGAATTTTGAATCCAGGGCTGGGTGGTTTATCCCAATTTTAAACCCAGGGCTGGGTCACCCCCTGTGCTTCTCCCTGACTTGGCCAGGAGCTGAATCACGGGTGACTCGTGCAAGCTGCCAAAGGATTTTTGAAGCAGAGATGAACTAAAGCCAAGCCAACTTCAGCTCACAAAGAGCAGGAGCAAGAACCTTCTGGAGGAGCCAAATCTCCTGCCAGGCTCAGTTAATGCTCTGAAAGAGGAGCACACAGCAAACCCACTCAGTGCCGGCTCCATCCTTTGTCCTGCAGGGAAAGGGAAGGGGTCAGGCCAGCCCAGCCCGGGATTGCTCCTCATTTCTGGGCTGTTGGCAGCAGGGCTGGGACACTGATGGTGGGAAATGCTCTGCTCTGCAGTGCATTCCTCCTCAAAGCCTGCCAAGAAGAGCCAAATCTGGCAGCCTTTGTGATGCAGTGAGAACAAAATCCCCCTCTATTCCATCTTTTTCGATTTTGAATAGCCTGGGAACAGGGAATTTGTCTGGAAAGACTGGGAACAGCACCCAGGTCAGAGCTCCATTCCTGGTCCAGAGCAATTATTTCCCATCTGACAAGAGAATTATCAAATCTTCCCTTTCCATCAGCAATCCCAGTGTGTTTGCTGCCGAGGATTCTGTTTGAGTGATGATTTCTAAAAAGATGAATGGATCACACCAGTTCTGCTGGCAGTGGTAAGGAATGGCTGTTTTGGTTCTGGGTCTGCCAAAATTAAATCACTGATGGGTGGGTAGGTTACAAATGGCTGAAATAATAAGCTCTGGGTGTGGGAATACTGAAATGTTTAACAAACATATGCTAGTGAGTAATAATAAAAAGAATACAGTTTTGGGGAATAAATTCATCACAAGTGATCTTAAATTAGCTCAGGCATGGAGCATATGAACCAGCAGGAAATCCAGCTCCTCTCTCCATTTGCTCTAGAGCTGGTATTTTTCAACAAGGAAGTTCATTTTCTGACAAAAAGCCGCCTTTAATCAAAAAGCCTAATTAACATAATTGCAGCCCCTTCAGTGCTGCCAAACACAGCAATAGAAACCCTTGGCTTGACAGGCAGGAGAGAGCAGGAAACCACTTCCCTCCTGGAAGGGAAAGATGGGCAGAAGCTGCAGGGTCAGGGAGATGCAGCATTTCCCTGGGCACGTTTTCCTTGGACCAGACCTAAAGCTGGGAACAGCAGAGCTGCCCAGGGGGGCTTTTCCCACGGCCAAAGACAATAAAACACATGGGAAACGCAGGAGACTGCGGGTGCAGAGAGCACACGAATGATGCTGCAGCTCCAGGGGATGGTTCCCAGCACCTCAGACCCAGCACTCTCTCCTTGACACTTTTTTGGCTGCTTCCAGACCTTGTAAGGATCCTCAGCCTGGTTCTGGAAGTGTCCAAGGCCAGGCTGGACAGGGCTGGGAGCAGCCTGGGACAGTGGGAGGTGTCCCTGCCCACGGCAGGGGTGGGATGAGGTGACCTCCAAGGTCCCTTCCAACCCCCACCACTCCATGGCTCCGCAAATCTAAAATCATTTTTCCCTCCCAGCGCTGCTCCTGCCCCAGGATGAGGAATTCCAAGGAGGGAGGCAGCTCTGCTGATAATGGGCTTTTCCATCAGCTGCAAAGGTCAGTGCTGCTGCAGGCTCCACTCAGCCAGCTCCCCTCTCTTGTCACAGCTCCAGGACTCAGAAGTAATTAGATTTTCTTATTTACATAGATCATGTTATGCATGAGCAATCAGAGCAGTGAGGCTCCATCCCTGCCGGCACCAGAAAATCCCTCCACCAGGAAGAGAGGTAAAATACAGCCCTTTACACAAACAAACAAACAAACAAAGCTGTGAGAGGACTGAGCACTTCTCACCCGGGAATGTGTCAAACAAGTCGATTTTGGAAAAAGAAGACTGAGATAAGGCACTAACACACAATGGCTGTGCAATCACCCAGGCTCCAGGACGTGCTGCCTGCTTTTCCTGGACTTTAAAAACCTGATAATCCGTACAGAGGAAAAGAGAAGCTCTACTGAAGGTATTCTGTGTGGTCATGAAAATTCCTCTGGTGCCAGAAAGGATCTGTTCTCCCAGGAGTGGAAGAACCAAACTCCTCTGCGGGTAATCAAGGCTGATTTGCTTTATCTGATTGACCCAAAGGGTGCTGGGGCAGCTCTGGAGGGGCCCCCACTGCCTCAGACCTTTATCAGTACTGAAAAGTGCCAGGAAATCCTGGGGAAAAGGCTGATAGGGAATTTGGGTCTCCAGCAGTGTGAGACAGAGCACGCAGGCCAAGGAAGGGCTAATCTCTCCAAACAAACAAAAACAGGGAAACAGGGCTCTGCAAATTGCTCCCTCATTTGGGAATTCTCCAGCAGAGCTGGCGTTGTACTGGGAGGAAAAAGCTGAAAAAAAAAAAAAAAAAAGGCAGAGGTACCTCAAGCAGCAAAACTGTGGAGCTAAAACCTGGATCACCAGCAAGCTGAGAACCCCAAACACATCCCTGGCCATCCCAGCTGGGAACCAAGGCAGGTATTCCAAGAGTGGAAAAGCAGCTGTGGCTCCTGCTTTATCCTGAAGGGCTCCCCCCACTCTGCCCCCTCCCCACGGCCTCGGAAAGAATTCACTGCTCTGCACCTTTCAAATCACATCCAGATTTTCCCTGGCACGGGTTTCAAACTCTCTTCAGAAAAAAAAGGCAGCCCTTAGTGTACATGTAATGAATCCCAGCCCCTGGAGCAGCCAGCTATTCCCGGGATGGGGGTCAGGGATGGGAGATGGTGTTCCCAGGAGTCCTACACTAGGCATCTGCTCTGGGCAGGGGGTCAGGATGGCCTGGCACTGCCCTCCCAACCTGCTATGGCAGAGATCCCATCTTACTAGGGCAGAAAACAACAATTAGGACCCCTGCCCCATCTCCAGCTAAGAGGAAGATGCATCAGGACTCGGGGAAGTCAGGTACCATAGCTGGAAAATGGATGAGTTTTCCTCCAGCTCCTTCAGAGAGATTTTTTAGGGAGCTATGAGCACCCTCACAGCTGTCCTGGGAGAAAAACCCCGAGTTTGTGGGTGGCACTGATGCCCACACCCAGCAGGTTGATGGATTGGGAAGGGAGCAGAAAGAAGGCCTAATTCTCCTTTCAAAAACGACCTTTCTCCTTCTCCTTGGGACTTCACTCCTGTCTGCAGCTAAATCTTCCTGAAAAGCAATTTTACGGCCAAAGTGAGCTCAGCCTCAGGCAACCCCTCCTTGCTGAGGCTCAGGAAAACTGGCCAGGATCTGCTCCAGGCCAGTGGGGCTGCACGGGGCTTGGACTGCTCCACACTCCTTAGAAAAGCTGTTTCCTGAAGGATCTGGCACAGCCAGGCAGGCCCAGCTGAGCTCATCTGTTTTCTCAGCTCGCTCTTTCCTGGGGTCCCCAGGCTGTCCTGTCCTGGCCAGACAGGGTGGAACTCTGGTGTGGATGTTCCAGCTGGGCACCACCAGGGCTCTGCTCCTCTGCAGCTGCTCCAGAGCCATTGCAGGGGCACAGCTGGTGCCAGGCACGGGCTGGGTGCTGCCACAGCTGCTCCAGGAGCCACCCCAGCACCACAAAACACTCTGCCAGGGGCTCAGGGCCAGCTGAAAAAGAGCTCTTCAAATTCCCCTCTGAGGGAGCAGAGCTTTCCAGGCACAGAGCAGGAGCAGGGCCAGGAAAATCCAAACCCCACCACGCTCTGCTAGGGGACGAACCTGGTGCCAACAGCCCGAGAGGGACCAGCCCCAGCCCCAAAGCTCAAAAACTCAAGTGCAGCTGCTGTGCTTTGGAGAATCCGGCTCTGTGACTGCACTCCACAAGAGCTCATTGGGCTGAAGGACTTGCACTTACAAAAGGCCCTTCTGATAGCATCAAAGAGCTGCTTCAAGAGGCCAAAGGCTCCAGAAATTTCCCATAAAAAGTTAAATGCTCAAAGCCAGCACTCACGAAATGGAACAGACAGAGTTCCTGTGGGCTGGGTGTTGCAATGTGGGGTAATCCTGGAATCCTCTTTCCCATTCCAGGAAAGCAGCCTGACGGACAAACCCCGTGGCACCTTCTCAGGTCGTGGGGGTGACCCCGAGCTTGGGACACTCTGGGGTTTGCAGGAGGTATTTTTGGGAACTGCAGTGGCCACAAGGCCTGATGCTGCAGTGCAAGGGGCTTCCCAGAAAGGAGAGGACTTGCAGGAAACCACTGCAGCCAAATCTCCCCCCGTAATGAAATTCAGATGCTCAAAATGGGATTGGGAACAAACTCCAGTATTCCCAGAAGCTGAACACAATCAAAACCCCAGCAAGTCATGGCAGACAGAACCACGTTTCTGCAGGAAAACCAGTCCCGGGCTGCTTGAGTGAGCTCAGCTGGATGGCACCCCTGGGCTGGGAGAGACAAAATTGGGGTTCAGCTGTGAAGAAACTCACTGTTATCCCAAACTGGGAATGCAAAGCACTGCTCCAGAAAGGAATCTGGCTCCAGTACAGCCAGCAGATATTGAAAGAACCTTCCCTTACCCCCAGGTGAAATCCTCTTTCAGAAGCAGAGCTTGCCCAGCACCTCACTGGGGAGGTTGTGGCTCTCTGAACTGCTCCAGGGAAAGCCACCAGCTCCTGACTGCTCCAGAAGGGCAAAAGGCACCACCATTCCCACTCCAATAACACAATTTCCCTCAAGCACAGCACTCCTGAAGCTGCCCCAGCCGTTATTTTCCAGCAGTTTCCACCCCCTTTTCCCCGCAGTGGAAATCCCAGTGACATGTTTCTGAGCAAAGGGAAACTATTTCAACACCAAGGAGAAAGAAACATTGGTGAGTGTGAGCAGCAGAGTTCTGACCAGGCTCCCCTTCCAAAAATAGCAGCGTTTTGGTGGGAATTTTCTGCAAGTGCAGCACAGCCAAAGCATAAATCCAATTTTTTCCAAGTCATGCCCTTTGCCAGCTTGGCTTCCATCTCTCCCTGCTGGCAGGAGCACTTGTACAGCAAGGGCTTTTCTGCTGGAACATCAGGTGAGCTTTGCTTTTGCTGATGTTACAATGCCAGCACAAGCCAGAATCAGAAACCCAGACCAGATTCTCTTGCTGAGAAAGGGGTGGAAATGATTTTTTTTTTTTTTTCCACAGCACTCAGAGAAAAGCAAAGCCCACAAAGGCCTTTATGTTTCCAGAAGAGCCAGGAGGCACAGAGCACAGCACAAAGGACTGCACTAAACAGACCTGACAGCCACTGGAAGTGATTATGGTGCCCTGACATTCCTAAATATCCTCATTAGCAACTCGGGGGTGGGGGCAAAGACAACTCTGTGGCCAAACAGACTCCCCTCAGGCTGATTGTTTTCCCAAGGTACATTAGGATTCCTTTTCCCCCCCCAGAGCAGCAGCCACCAGCAATCCCCCGCACCATAAAATGCCACGGATGATCACATCTGTACTTTTGGGCATAAAACCACTCGTGTTGGACGTGTCATGGCACAGAAAGCCTGCTTTTGAGCAGCCAGCCCCAAAAACCCCGGGAGGAAGCCAAGGCTGTCAATCAGCCTGAATTCCATTGTTCTTTCCTTCTCTCTGGATGTCCCCTGGAGCTGCACGGCGCAGGAGAAGCAGAGTGGGAGAAGTTTTGGGCAGCCTCCCAGTACCCTCATCCCTGTGCTGTTCCAATGGGGTTTCTTGCTCTTCCACTCAAGAATTTTGGAGGGACAGAGAAATCCTGAGGGGTTTAACGCTCACTGGGGCACAGTGCTAACAATTCCAGAGGTTTTAAAGGACACACAGCATGCCAAGAACTCGCTGTTGCTCAGATGGTTCAGCAGATAAGAGCTAAAATATGTGAGAGCTCCCACACAGAATGGAAAAAAAGCTCCTGGCGTGCCAAAAGCAGCCTGGATTTTGCTGGAGCACCCTCTCCTACCTGGCAGAAAGGGGATGATCCTTTGCTTGGGGTCCTTCTGGCCTCCTTCCATGGGGAACTTGTCCAGCATCTGCATCTGGAGAAGGAAATGCAAGAGAGGTGAGGAAAGTCAGAGATTCACAGGCTGGACACGAGGCCACTGTGCCCAGGAGGGGACAAAGCAGGAGAGGAGACAGAACATTCCCAGAGATATCCAACCACTCCCTCCCTTAGGAGTGAAAGGAACGAGGGTTTGTCTTTCCAAACAAGCTGTGGGCCTGCTGTAGGTAACACTAACACTGAGAGATAAAAGAAACAAGGGGAAGGATTCCACTGATTGATGGATGGAATGAAAGAGATCTGTCTTTACAAATAAACTGTAAGCCCACTGATAAATGAAATTGTATATTGAGAGATGAGAGAAACAGTGGGAAGAACCATGAATTCCAGGAATTAAAAGAAGAAAAATTAAAAAGGGGAGAGTTATCCATTAGAAGGGAATCTGAGGTATCAGGCGTTCCGGGAAGTCTGTGCCTCTCAAATCCCTCAGCCAGTGGGGAAAGAGAGAGGGAAATGCAGCCGGGAAATTGGGATAAAAAGGAGGCTGAGTCCTCCAAAAATCGGAGGGATGCCAGGGGAAATTGAAATAAATTTTTCCCTTTATTGGAATAAAGTGAAAGGGGCTCCTCTGTCTCCTTTTTGGACATGAACCTCTGGTGTTTGTGGATATGTTTTCCTAACAGGAGGAAGGGGAGGGAGATGCAAACTCTCCCCCGGTCTCCCTGGATCTGAAGTGTCTCCCAGGATTTCTGCAGCTCGCAGGTGCCCAGGGTATTGAAATGGGTCTGACTGTCTCCTGCTGGAGCTCTCTGCCTAAACAATTCAGTATTTATGGAGACACCCTGCCCAGGAAGTGTCCTGAGCACCTAGAAAGTCTCATCTGCAGCCCTGCACATGCAGTAGTCACCCTTTTTTTTGCTTGGATCTCAAAGACTGGGATAAAATCATTGAGGTTTGGTGCAGAGGGGACATTTCTTTTGAGAAGAAATTAAAAACTCCCCCAAGACTCCCAAAGACAACAGGAAAACCAAAAGGAGCTCTCAGAGTGAAAACAAGAGAACTCAGACCCACACTGAGCACAACTGGGCTATGCTCACTGCTGCTTCTCAAAACGTTTGTGAGGAGTTTGTAAGGAAGAAAATGTCCCCAGACCTGGGCCTGTGGTGACATCCCAGCAGCCCCTGGGGGGGACCTGGCTGCCCCAGGCATGTCAAGATCTCTTCCCTCAATCCATGAAAATCCAGGCTGCCACCACACCCCCTGCACTCCGTGCAACACTCCTGTCGTGCTGGGGTGGGGAGGCGCCCCTGGCCCTGCTCCTCCTGCAGGGAACAGCTTGTGACTGGAGAAAGGGGAGGAAAACACAGCACAAACGCTGCACATCTGATCGTGGTTAAACAACGCAGTCCTGGAGGTACTGAAGGAGATCCTGGAGGCACTGGAAGCCATCCTGGAGGCACTGGAGGAGATCCTGGAGGGACTGGAAGCCATCCTGGAGGCACTGGAAGCTTTCCCTGCCCCTGCTGCAGCCCCAGCTGAGGATGCCTCACTCCAGGGCATGAGCAGTGCAGGCTGTGCTCTCTCCCACCAGCCTGGGCTGTGCCTCTGGCCAGATCCCTTCCCAGCCATGAGATCCCACCAAATCCATCCAGAATTCCAGCCCAGACCATCTCCTCTTGCTGCACTGCAAAGCAGCTGCTCAGAGTGGGGACCTTTCTCTGCTCCAGCCCAGTCCCAGTGCCACCAGTGCCACCCCAGTGATACCAGACCTGCCTGCGTTGGCACATCCAGCCTGGCACTCACAAAATGCTCTTTTTTTTTCTTGCTGTAAGAGGAAAAGAGGTTGCAGAGTGCCTGGAGAATCCTGTGGCATTGTCTTGGTTTGAAAAGCCAGGTGTCTGCTGAGGAAGGCAGGAGCCTCCCTTGAAGTGGAAAATGTAAACCCCCTCCCTCCGAATTATTATGAATTTGAAATTAAGGGGCTCTCAGGTAAAGATATGAGAATAGGAATAACAGTTCTTTTGATAGGAAAATTAAAATAAAATGCAGTAGTACAAGCCTAGGCTTCCCACACCAGCACGGGGCACTTTTATCCACATTTATCTCCAGCATCAACTTCTCAGTTAGCTGTTTTATCTTATCACTTAGCTGTTCTATCTTATCAGTTAGCTGTTTTCCTTCGGAGCCCAGGAATGTCTGGGCAGTGAGTCTGGAGTGAGGCAGACTGTGAGAACTCCCTGTCCCCATCCCGAGCTGTCCATTAACGGCATAATACAGGAAAAATAAACCAGGATAACACCCCCAGGGATGGGCAGCCTTTGAAAAGCAGCTTTGTACCAAGAGCCCCCACGCTGGCAGAGAGCTGCTTCATCAACAGGAAGCTCGTTAGATAAGATCCTAATTGCACCAATTAAGAGTGCTCAGGCTGCAGGGGATCCTAGGGAGAGGGGAACGTCCCTGCTCAGCAGGATTCCAGGGAAGCAGAGGGCTTTGCCCGAAAAAGAGCTGATGGTGCAGTGCCGGAGGGGTTTTTTACATCATTCACACAGCGTAACCTCAGAGATTTGGCTGCTGCAAGAGAGGGTGTCACAGCCTGCAAGCAGGACATGCCTCTTCCCAGCTGGAAAAAGCCTGGAGAAATCGCTGCCAAAAATCCACAACCTCAAACCGAGTGCCAGCAGGTGATGAGGCACGCCAGGCTCTGATTCCCACAATGCAGTGGAAGAGTTTTTCCCTGTTTTCAAGAGGATTTTTTGAAAGAGACAAGAGGAACGTGACTGATGTCAGGAATTCCACCTGGACACAGGGAAGAACTCCTTCCCTGGGCAGTGCCCAGCCCTGAACAGAGAGCAGGGAGGGGATGGAGTCTCCTCCCTGGGATACTCCAGAGCTGCCTGCACACACTGCTGTGCCCTGAGCTCTGGGGTGGCCCTGCTGGAGCAGGGAGGTGGCACCAGGGACCCTCTGAGGTCCCCCCCAGCCTGACCCACCCTGGGATTTTGGGATCTGCTCTGCTGGATTGACAGATATTTAATGTAAAACCACATTGCTCCTTCGTGGCCCAGCAAGAAAGAGCTGCCCCAAGGCCTGCCCGCAGCAGCCAGGCCCGCCACCCAGAGCACGGGAGCCAGCCTTTGACACCACGCGAAGGGAAAAAGGGCAAAACACAAAGAGTTCAACAAAAGGCTCCCCAGTCTGGCTGGGTGCTGCGGCAGAGCCACGAGAGGCTCTTTGTGCGAACAGCAGCTGAGGGAAGGCACAAACAGCACCGAGAGCAGCCTGCCCTGCAGGAGAGATGGGCCCGGGCCGGGCCTGCTCTCACCTCCCAGCCCACAGCCCCAGCTCGCCGTGCCTGCCGAGCAGGGAGCGCCACAGGCACCGCCAGGGTCCCTGCAGGTGACACCCAGAGGGGACATTCCCTGCAGGTGACATCCAGAGGGGACATTCCCTTCAGGGAGTGCCACAGGCACCCCCAGGGTCCCTGCAGGTGACATCCAGAGGGGACATTCCCTGCAGAGAGCGCCACAGGCACCCCCAGGGTCCCTGCACTGTGACATCCAGAGGGGACATTCCCTGCACTGCTCCCCCTGAGCCCCATGTGCCCAGCTGGCCCCAAACTGGAGTCACCAGTGTCCTACTGAGCCCCAGATGAGCTGGAGAAGGTCCCTGCCATCCCTGCCAGGGTGGGAGCACCCGGCCCCAGGGGGACAGGATGAGAACCAGGGACTTCTCCAAGTGTTGCTGCAGATCAAAGCACTGGAATCAGCCAAGCCAAGCAATAGTCTGGGAAAGAGACATCTGGCAGCAGCTCACAGGCTGCTGGTGTTTAGTCTCTGTGACATCCTACAAGAGGCACCTTCCCTGCATCCTCAAGGGCTGTCTGAACGAGCAGGGGGTGAAAAAAACCACCCCACAGCAGCCCAGAAGACAGAGGGATTAACAAGGAGCAAGCTCAGATCCCAAATGTGGGCTGGCAGTCGTGGAGAAGGGCTCCAGTGGTGAAGCACCACATCATTCCCATTCCCTGGCCAAGGCGAGCTGGGTGTTCACAGAAACAGGAGCTGGCACAAGTGAGAAGCATGAGGAGCTCCAGTGCATTTCACACATCACCAGGAGAGGCAATCCCGACCTCCCCAGCAGCAGGAAATGGCATCACAGAGGCTGGATTGTGAAAACCTCATGGAAAACTTGAAGCATCGCTCAGCAATCGACAAAAAAAAAAAAAAAAAAAAGAATTAACTGAGGTCGGAGGGGAAAAAAAAAAAAAGGGCCACACAAATCGTCAGCAGCTGCCACTGCAGGAGAAATTTCCTGTGAAGTCACAGGAAGATTTAGAGATTTAGGCACACACTGGTGCCTGTGAATAGCCCCTGGCACAGGGAGCAGTGGGGTGGGCAGGACACACCCTCCAGGCATGGGGGACCCCAGGACTGAGGCACCACCAGCTCTGTGTCACCCCACAAACCATGAGCAACAAACCCAGGGGCTCTGCCTGCACCCGGGGGCTCTGAGGATGTGCCGGCTTCACATCTCCAGGTTTGGGCTGACTACAGCTGAGTCCAAAACCAACTGGGGAAAAATCATCCACTGCTTAGAGCAGGGGATCCTTCCTGCCTGAGCACTCAGCACTTCACAGAATCTCAGCGTGGTTTGGGTTGGGAAGGAGATTAAAATCATCTCATCCCACCCCCTGCCATGGCAGGGACACCTTCCACTGTCCCAGGTGGCTCCAAGCCTCATCCAACCTGGCCTTGGGCACTGCCAGGGATCCAGGGGCAGCCACAGCTGCTCTGGGTACCCTGTGCCAGGGCCTCCCCACCCTCACAGGGAACAATTCCTTCCTAATATCCCATCTAAACCTCCTCTCTGTCCGTTTGGAACAATTCTGTTCATTCCATTCATGCAGAATCCTGGAAGTCACCTTTCTCGTTACACCACTAATCCATTTTCCACTTAATTTCTGGTAACTGCAGCCTCGATTTGGCATTGGGGTGGCAGCTCCCAGGCTGCAGGGGTGAGCACAGGAAAGAGCAGAGCACGAACACCCCCAAGCACCAGCCCTGCATCCAGAGGCAGGCTGTGGGAATGACTCCTGGTGGCAGAGCTGCTCGGGGACAGAGCAGCAACAGCCGGGGGTGCTGCTGCTCCGAGCTGCTTCCTCTTCCTCATCCCAGCCGTGGGGACATGCCTGCAGCACAGCTGGGGCTGTGTCACACAGGATGGACCCCTGGAAACAGCCCTGGGAAGAGCTGGTGCCAAAACCCACAGCAGCACCACCAGAGTCAGCGCCGGAGGTGAGGCAGCCGTCAGGAAAAGCTGCACGGATGAGTCGTGTTCACCCACATCCTCCCCTCCAGCATCACAAAACATCCCAAAACAGCATCTTCCCGAATGCTAGGAAGACTGGGAATACACAGGGTTTTAGTTTCTGTGGTGGAAATGGACACAGTGTGGAGAAAGAGCAACAAATCTGCCCTGTTTCACGTGGGACTGGGACAGGGCTGCGCTCTCATCTCCAACCAAATCGAGTTTCACACCTCACACGGTGCTTCACACCCAGAGCCAACCCCCCTGAGGCATTTCAGGGTCACACAGAGACCCAAAACATCCCAAAAAAGCATCTTCCCAAATGCTGAGAGGACTGGGAATACACAAGGTTTCAGTTTCTGTTGTGGAAATGGACACAGTGCGGAGAAAGAGCAACAAATCTGCCCTGTTTCACGTGGGGCTGGGGCAGGGCTGTGCTCACATCTCACAGAATCACCGGGTTGGAAGAGACCCCCAAGATCATCGAGTCCAACCCAACCCTGACACCTCAACTCAACCCTGGCCCCGAGTGCCACATCCAGCCTTGTCTGAAACACCCCCAGAGATGGTGAATCCACCCCCTCCCCAGGCAGACCATTCCAATACTTTATCCCCTTTCCTGTGAGAAACTTCTCCCTAACGTCCTAATCTCCACCCAGATCGAGTTTCACGCCTCACATGGTGCTTCACACCCAGAGCCAACCCCCCTGAGGCATTTCAGGGTCACACAGACTCCAAAACCTCGGCCTGACCTGTACCCAGCTCCTCCTGATCCCATTTCTCCTCCGCCCCTCCCTTCCCCAAACCCTCCCCTGCTCAAGGTGAGGAGCAGCAGAGCCGTGTGCATTCCTGCCCTGAAATTAATACTCACTTTAAAACCTGTGGCAGGCCCAAACGTGATGAGGCAGAGGAGGAGGCAGTGTCTGAGCCGAGCAAAAGCTCAGGTCAGCAACAGCAGCCTCCTGACCCTTTTCTTGCATCACACTTCTTGCTAACCATCCATTTTCCCTGCTGCTCCTTCCCCAAACACACTCCCTGTGTTCCAAGTCAGCAGAAAAATAAATAGAGAGATTTTTGTCTCCCCACGAGGGAGGATTTCATGGTTTGGGTTCACGGTGGTGTCACCAAGAGCAGCTCCAGGGCAAAGCAGGGGTGGAAAAAGGGGCACTGCAGACCCTGAGGGGGCTGACCTGTCACACCTGGTAGGAAAATCCATCCACAAACACCAGAGGTTGATGTCCAAAAAGGAGACAGAGGAGTCCCTGTCACTTTATTCCAATAAAGGCAGAGCCCATGGGCCATTGCCCCTGGCATCTCTCCGATTTTTGGAGGACTCAGCCTCCTTTTTATCCCAATTTCCCGGCTGCATTTCCCTCTCTCTTTCCCCGTTGCTGAGGTGTTTGAGAGGCACAGACTTCCCGGAACGCCTGAGACCTCAGATTCCCTTCTAATGTAGAACCCTCACCTTTTTAATTTTTCTTCTTTTAATTCCTGGAATTCATGGTTCTTCCCATTGTTTCTTTCATCTCTCAATACACAATTTTAATTTATCAGTGGGCTTAGAGTTTATCTGTAAAGACAGATCTCTTTCATTCCATCCATCAATCAGGGGAATCCTTCCCCTTGTTTCTTATATTTCTCAGTGTTAGTGTTATCTACAGCAGGCCCCCAGCTTGTTTGGAAAGACAAGTCCCTCATTCCTCTCACACCCAGGGGTTTATAAAGGACACACCTCAGCCCTTGGCATGGCCACGGTCCCTTCTGCCCTCTCCCAGCTGGAAACAAAACTCTGGACAACAAAAACTCTGACAACAAAACCCTTCCAGGAGCTGCTGGAACCCCCAGAGACTCCAGCACATCTCCTCTTTGGAGCCCTCCTATTCTCTAATTCCCAAAAAGGCTGGGATTGAAGGGTGCCAAGCTCGGAGGTGCCCAGCTGGGCAGGAAGCCTGGGCAAACAGGGAAATGCTGGCACTACCACCACCACCCCCAGGGCAGCAGGAGAGGACTGGGAGCAAATCTGGGCTCAGCCAGGGGCTGGAGCTGGCCAGGAAAGTCCATTTACTGCAAAGCCAGGCTGTTAAATGCGGTCTGATGGGGGAAGCAGCCCTGGAGGAGGGGTGCATGCACTTTACATGGAGGGTTGGATACGGGGAGCTTTTGGAAATGCAGCAAAATTCCAAGGGAAACGCCATCCTATATCCGGGATATTCACCCTGAGCCAGCACACACAGAGGCACCGTGGAGGAACCCCAGCAAAGAGCAGCAAACCCTGCTGCTTTCTGTGAATTAAAAATGCAGATTGAGCACAAAACTCAGCCCAAAGCCCCGGCCCGGAGCTGCACCTGCGTTTTTAGGATCCAACCAGGACAAGTAAAACCTCCCAGGAGAACAAACTCTGCATGTGAGAGCTGCCCTCAAAGTGTCACCTCACCACAGGGACACGCAGAGAGAAAATCTGGAGAGCCTCTGGTCAAACTCACTGCCTGCTAAAAAACCACCACAGTTCTGGGGCTGAAAGCTGTTGGCAAAGCTGTCACCCCCCAAATGGAAACCTCAGAGCTCCTGGGAGCTTTCCAAGGTGACTTTTTTATTTCCTGCAGGTGGGACTGGAACTGGAAAATGCTAATTTGCCAAGAAGAAAGAGCAGCAGGTGAGGATCCATTACAATTAACATTTTCAGTGTGAACTGCTAAAATTAAAAGGCTTTTTTTTTTTTTTTTTAATGTTTTAAGTGATTCATCAAGGGCAAAGCTTTCCTTAAGAATATTAACAGTGAAAAAAAAAAAAAACAAGAGAATGTTTTACACAGGCTGAACTGAGCTTCTTTCCTTGCTAAAATTTAAACACTAACTCTCCTCCCCTTTTGAAGAGCTGCCCAGCTGCTTTAGCTCTTTACGTGGCTGAGCACAGAAACTTCTTCTGGGGCAGTGAAAAAATATGAGATTGCAAAGTTCTGTTGACTGAGATGGGCTGAGAACTCCAAGATCTTGGATTCCCCTGGCAGTTTCCACAGCCCAGCACTTCCCAGGGCAGCAGAGGCGCAATGCCTGCTGCCAGCAGTGGCTGCACAGGCAGAAATCCTCCGATAGGGAGGAAAAACCACGATTTAATTTTCTAAAAATAATTTCCTCCATTTCCCAGCAATATTATTCCCTAAAAAAAAAACAACCCCAAACCAAACTGGCAGCTGCACTGTGCAAGGCTGAGCACCTCAGCCAGCCCGCAGCATCACCAGGATGCTCTGCAGTGCCTGGGGCAGGAGTGAAGTTGCACAGAAGAGTTGAAGCACCTGAACTTGAGCCTTCACCTCCATCCACCTCATTCCTGGCTCTCCAGGAATTCCAAGCTGTTTTTCTGCCACTTTGGGGAGGGGGAAGCAGCCCCAAAAGGGTCTTAAACCTCTTTTTAAAACTCCTGCCTTGAGGGAGGTATTCCTCAAAATCTGCCACAACACCACATTTTCTTCCTCGCCAAAAATGCCAACTAGCAGCTCATGGCTGATGGTAAAGGATCAGCCTGCAGAGGAAAATGGGAGCACAGGGAATTCTCCACAAGTTAGCACCTTGTGCATTGAATTAGGCTGGTTTGCCTAATTTAACGTGGTGTCAGCACCGAAAAATGACATCCAAGTGAAAGCCTAAATGTTCAGTCAAAGGCAGCATTAAACCAATAAATTCACCTCCCTTAATTACACCTCCCCAAGCTCATCTCCAGGATCTGATTGATCTCCATGCTGCCAAGACAGCCACAAACCTCATTGATAATTCAGTGATTCAGCCCTCCTGCAAAGGCCTCCAGATGTGGTCCCAGCGAGGCAGGAAGGCTCAGGGAGGTGGCACTGTGACAGGGAAGGTGCTGGGTGTCCTCATGCCACCAGAGACCGTTTTTTTATCTCGTTTATTGCTCACTTGGCAATCCCAGAAAACACCAGGACGTGGAAGTCACCAGAACAGGGAGCAGAGCAGCACCCTGGGGGTGGGAAGATGAGCAGAAGGGAAGCCACGAATCCAGGAAAACCCTGGAGTCAGCAGGGCACCACAGAGCCCTGCAGCACCCACCCACCTGGCAGCACCTCACGTTTTCCCCTCTCCATTTCCTGGCTAAAAGGTCCCCTCCCCAATGGAAGCTGTGAGTCACAGAGGAAGGGCAGACCCTGAGCTCTCCCCCAAGGCAGCTGATGGATCCAGCCTTCCTCACACCCAGGAAAAGTCTGTGCTGCATCCCAGGGATGGGAATGAGACAGGCAAGCCTCAGGGCATGCTGGATAATGGGAAAAACACGCAAGGGAAGGGAGGAAAAAGGAGCATCACTTCTTGGATGGAGCAAAACAAGAGGTTAAATTGTCCCCCTGTGCTCAAGCCCTCCAGGAGATCCTGGCAGAGGTTCAGAGCCTTTTGCCAGGGGACCCAAACTGCCAAAATTCCCTCACCAAAAGCACGGGAACAGCGATTTACAGCAGCCTGGTAGCCCTGTGAGAGCCTGACGTCATCCCCTGAAAGGGATGAGGAATCAGGAGTGGGGGAAAACACCTTGTCCCTTCAGCTTCATCACCTTCCCCTGCAGGGGCAGGACAAGCCCAGCTCTTATTTCTGTCTCCCACTCCCCATCCAACCGCACAGATGCCCTTCTTGGCTGCCCAGGGTGTGTGGGTGGTGCTCACAGCAATCTGTGCTGTACCAGAAGGGTTTAACAATAGAAACAGGTCCTGGCCATTTCTCTGAAAATCCCCCACTCTGAGCCACAGCACTCCCTCACACTGATTTACTGCTCTCCATCCTCAGTTTCTCCCCAGGCAGCATCCATCAACTTGAAACTGGTTCATTTTGCATCCAGGACTGCTGCCACACGATATAAATTGCAGGTCTTTCCACCAGCAAAGTGGCCGTGTTAGATTGATTAAAAGCACACAGAGAATGCTGGGTCTCATGTGAGCCCAGACCCACAAAACCTCATCAAACCCCCCTGGGCACAGGCAGGCACCTCCCCAGGGACAGACCCCACGGCAGGGGGCAGGACAGGGGCCACCAGGGCCCTGGCAGGAAGGAGGAGCTGAATTTCCAGAGTTTTTCCAATAATAAGGAGCTGGGGAGTGGAAGGGCATCAGCTCAACCCTGACTCAGGGAAGAGAGGAAACAGGAAAACCTTTAACCATTGCGTTATCCAAAAACTGCCCAAAAAAATCCACACTGGATCGTCAGCACCAGACCCCAGCTCCAAGGGATGGAACTTTTATCCTCCCCAACTTTTTGCCTCCACAGTTTTCACTCAGGCTCCCTCCTGGATCAGATCCTGCAACGATTCCCCCGGGATGTGCTTCCCACCAGGCTGGGAAGCAGAGGCTGGGAGTGCTGTCTCCTGCAGCTGCTCTGCCAAGTTTCCAGAGGGAAGGAGAGCAAGGGTGCCAAGAGGGATGAATGGACAGTGAACAGGCTCAGGAGCCAGCCCTCCTCAGAGTTGGGTGCAGCTGGGAACAAGGGACAGCACGATGGGAGAGGCAGGGATGGGCTCACAACAAACCGGGCTGCACGCTTGGAGCAAAAGGAGAGGGAGATCAGATTGGAATAAAGCAAGAGTTCCCAGCAGCTCCCAGCCTGGAATGAGACATGGAGTGCAGTTCTCAGCCTGAAATAACCAAGAGCCAAAGACTGCAGTTCCCAGCCTGGGATAAACCAAGAGCCACGAAGTGCAGTTCTGAGCCTGGAATAAACCAAGAGTTCCTAGCAGTTCCCAGCCTGGAACAAACCAGGAGTCATGAAGTGCAGTTTCTAGCCTGGAATAACCAAGAGTTCCCAACCTGCAATAACCAGGAGTGCAGTTCCCAGCCTGCAATAACCAGGAGCGCAGATCCCAGCCTGCAATAACCAGGAGCGCAGATCCCAGCACTGCTCAAGTCAGGTTTCAGCTCTGGGAACTGAAGATGATTTCTCCTGCAGACACAGAGCCCGGCACTGCTGCGTGTCCCCAGTGTGTGCTGGCCTGGGAATGCTCACCCAGCACCACTCCAGGGAATCCAGGCTGCTGATTGCCAGGGGAAGGCACAGCTTTGTGTGCCAGGCACAGGGCGGGTGCCAGCTCCAGCCCATGCTAAGCCCCTGAGCTGCCCCAGGGCTGGCACGCTGGGGAACGTGCCAGCTGCTGCTGCCAAAGGCTGGAACGCTATAAATGGGAGACATTTGGAGAGAGAAAACATTAAGGAGCCAACTTTTAACTAGGCTGAAGTGCATTGGACTGTGCACGTTCTGTGTGGAGGGAGAGAGGAGGAGAGCGAGAAAGGTTTTTGATGCACTGCTGGAAAAATACCGGCTGTTCCTTCTGCAAACAGAAGGAGCCCGTATTTAATGGAAAGTGTTTCTCCTCCTCCCGAGTTCCAGGATGGGAATTCACTATTCCTGCACTTCTGCATGTGGTGTTTAAGCTGGTGGCTCTGGGTGCAGTCTGGGCACAGAGGACAAAGCAGTTGCTGGCACTTTGTGACAGGAACCTGGCTGGAGGAAGCTGTGGGTTTTTCCCTGTCCTGGGTCACGCAGGGCCTGCCTTTCCTGATCCAACTGCCTGAGAGCGAGATCCTGCTGATTTATTTTTGTGGGAGGCCGAAACCACGAAGTTCATTGCACACACAACTGCTCAGAATTTTGCTGAACTCCATAAACCCTGGAGAGAAAAAAAAAAAAAAAA
>WEKY01036518.1:31777-149517 GCA_013390045.1 Picathartes gymnocephalus
AAAAAAAAAGAAATCCCCAAAGTGTTGAAATAAGATTCCTGTTACGAAAGAGCTTTTGAGAGAGCCCTGTTTACCATCCCTGCACACACAAAACCATCCAGCTCCGGCAGCTACAGCCTGGCTCAGCTGCCTCAGGGCTTTGCCATCAAAGAGGCCGCCCAGACCAGGCAGGACCCAGGAGAGGGAGGAATCCAGGCTGGCATTCCCGCCTGGAGGAGCCCTGTGCTGCTGGGGACACATTACTCAGCAGGGCTGTTCCTTGCTCTCCACATCAGCAGGATTAAGATAACACTCACTTCACCTCTGAGAACTCCTGTCAGGAGCCTGGGTTAAATAATGCAGGAGGAGGAAGAAAAAGTGGAGGAGGAAGGGAAGGAAACAGAGGAAGGCAAGCACTGAGCTCACAGTAATGTAAGCAAGAGGTTCATTTTAATTTTTCAAGCCTACAACTGCCTGAAACAAGCTGATGAGAACAATTCCTCTTTGTGTGCCAGCTCCAGTCTTCAGAGCCCATTAAATGTGGTGGATTAGTTAAAACCTCTCTGAACCCCTGAGACACAGACTTTGCCCTCTCCCTGCCTGGAGCCTGCTCACAACAGGTGAGGAAGCCCCTCCAGAAGGGCCAGGCTCTGTTCCACATGGAGATGACAGGCACAGACCACTGCCTGCTGCCAATTTTCTCATGGAAGTAGGCACCACTTCCAACAGACTATTTATTTTTCAGTGTTCCACACAAAGCTGTTGGCCCCAGGACTGCAGGACTCTCTCCAAAATGACACAGCTCCAGGTGGGTCAAAGCTGAAAGTTTCCAGCTGAGAACCTGGAGGAGTTATTAAACATATGGACAAACAAGAGCACTGGGAAACACACTGGATGCAGAGACAGACAGGAATGGGAGGGAGAGCCAGAGCCAATTTTAATGTTGCTTCAAACTCTCAGTTTGTCTGTCCCTGAATTGTGCAGTGAGCACGTTTAGCCCAGCCTGGGTCGTGTCTCCAGCCCTGGCCTCAAAATGAAAGCTCTGTGCACAAAAGCAGCCACAGAACATCAGAACATCACCCTCTGCTGCAGCTCCAGCTGGGACAGGGACTGAAGAAAAGGGTTTTGACACCAAGGGGAAAAGCCTTGGGGTAACCTGTCCCAAAGAGAGGCACCCCTGAATGAGCCAGGGGCCGTCAGGGGGGCTCTGCTCGCAGGGAACAGGGACAGGAGGAAAGGGAACGGCCTCAGGCTGGGCCAGGAAAGGCTCAGGTTGGACAGCAGCAGGAATTGCCCCATGGAAAGGGTGCTCAGGCCGTGGAACTGCCCAGGAAGATTTGGAGTGCCCATCCCTGGAGGTGTCACCTGGAGGTGGCACTCAGAGCTCTGGGCTGGGGACAAGGTGGGGATGGGGCACAGCTTGGACTCGATGGGCTGGGAGGGCTTTTCCAACCTCAATAATTCTGGGATTCTGAGAATGTGGCTGCAGCCAAAAGGCAGAGGATGCTGAGGACACAGAGTGGAGCTCCATGGGGGGCTGGAAAGGTGTAGAAGGGCTGGATTTGGGATGTTTTAGGAGTGCAGCAAGACAACAATGGCTCTCAGTCACATGAAGAGCTGAAGTGACTGCCAGCCGTGCCTGATGAGCTCAGAATGACAAAGGGGGGAAAAAATGTTTCTTTATGGGGGTTTCCACAAGAAACCACAAGAGCCCAGCCAGAATCTGTTCTCTAACCAGCAGTGCCACGCCTTGCAGCCAATGGTTTTGAAAGGATCCTTCCAAGGAACTTTCCAGGCTCCTCCTGAGTGGAGCATCCCATGCGATCCCAGAGAGCTCCCTTAGTCACTGCACAGCTTCTCCACTCCTGGCAGGGCTGGAAGCATCTCCCAGGCAGGATCAGACCCTGCTCCCCTCTCTCTGCCCACCACAGAAGCCACTCCCATGCCTGACCGGCACCTTCCATGCCAGCTGACATTCCCAGCATCCCTGCCAGCCCCAAGCAGTGTCCTGGATGCAGTTGGCATCCCTGCAAGCATCAATCCCACTCCCTTTATTTCTTAAGAACAGCATCCATCTGCTCCCAGCAGCTCACATCTGGATAAGTGAGTGTTGTGAAAGAGCCTCAGTCCTGTTTGAAGGAAATTATTCCTCCAGCCAAGGGATTTTATGCAGGACTGAGTTCAGCACTCGGAGTTGCAAATTTACTACAAATCCTACAGTTACACCGAGTTTCAAACTTCAGAATTATAATTTTATCTTTCTTCATTCCTAAAAAGCTGCCCTCACATAAATTGCCACGTGACAGAAAATATTAATGGAAAAAGACAAGGAGGAGGGACAGAAGATCTGCAGAGCCAAACCCTCCTGAGCACTGCCCAGGTCACTGAGCCCCGGCAAAGAGCAGGAGCTGGACTTCACAGAATCCCTGGGTTGGGAGAGACCTCCGAGATCCTCGAGCCCAACCCAACCCTGACACCTCACCTCAACCCTGGCACCGAGTGCCACATCCAGCCTTGTCTCAAACACACCCAGAGATGGTGAATCCACCCCCTTCCCAGGCAGAGCATTTCAATACTTTATCACCCTTTGTGTAAAAATCTTTTCCCAATATCCAGCCTGTATTTCCCTTGGCTCAGCTCAAGGCTGTGTCAAGATTTGCTCCTTGGCTGAAGAATTCTCATCCCCATTTCAGCACCTGGAATGGTGACCCCAGAGCAGCAAAGGGCACGACCTGAGCACTTCCCAAGGGACCAGAGGACCCACCTCACCTGCTGAAACTGGCCTGGCTCCAGGAAGAAGCAGCCTGTGCCTCATGCTGAGCTCAGCTGGGGAGCGAGTGCTGGCCAGCAGCCCTCAGAGAGGAGGTGACAGTCCCCTGAGTGACAGCGGGTGGCCCTGGTGCGGCCCAAGGGGTGCAAACAGGCACAAAGAGGAGGTCCTGCCACCCTTGCAAGAGAAAGGCAGGGTGCTGCTTGGAAAAGCTGCTGCAGCCATGAGTTGGAAACCTGGAATTCTGCAGGACAGAGCCAGCCTTGGGTACCAAGGACAGGAAAAGGAAGAGCTCTGCAAGTCCCCCGTGCCCAGGCAAAGCCTCAAATGCTCCTGGCTGGAACCTGTGGCATCACTGTGCCCAGCAAGGTGGCTTCTGAGATTCCTCATTCCAGCACAGGGAATGCAGCTGCTCTGATGAGTCCAAGGCAAAGGAATTTCCCCATGGAAAGGGTGCTCAGGCCTTGGAACTGCCCAGGGAGGTTTGGAGCGCCCATCCCTGGAGGTCTCTGAGGAACTCCTGGATGTGGCACTCAGAGCTCTGGGCTGGGGACGAGGTGGGGATCAGGCACAGCTTGGACTCTGCTTTTGGAGCTCTTTTCCAAGCTCAGGGATCGTGTGCAGCCTGCAGGCTTCACTCCTGGTTCAGTCTGTGCTGGGAGTGTCCCCCTGCCTGCCTGCGAGGGGAGGGCACTGTGCCTATGGCTCTGCTGTCAGCACCCAGCGTGCTCCTCTTCTCCTTGGCCCCACTCCTGCAATTGTTGAGCCACACTGGAAGGTGACAAATGATTCAGCTGTGGCCCCACTGGGAATATGAGGAGAAACTCCCCAGCCACTCACCCTGGCACCCACCAGGAGAGAAATGAAGAAACTCACAAAAACTCACGAAACTCATTGCTGAAGTTCAAAGAGCAGGCCTAGAAATTTCTCCATCAAAGATACAAGAGAATTCGCCGTGGTGCTGAGCTGCAGCACCTCCTCAGCCCCACCAAGCTCCTCTCTTGGATCCCAAACCTTCCATGTCCCTGCCAAGGAACGGCCACTGAGAGCCAAGGAGGCTGCACCAACCTTCACCCAACATTGGGCACAACAAACCCTGCTCAGCCTCTGGCAGGAGCACGGAAAGTGCAGCCAGAGCCACTGGGAATGCTGATTTTAAATGAACAAATATCCTGACCCAAACGTGCAGGTACTGGGATGGCTCAGGGCTGTGAGGGTGAATAAATCTGAATGCATTTTCCCTGGATAACACGGAAGATTCTTGACACAGAGATCACCTGCAACTCAAGTTTCCAATTCTTCCTCCAGCACATCAAAAAGATCATCAGAACTGGACCTAGGAAAAATATTTCCCCTCCTGCTGTTTTCAGAAGCAGCTGAACCCTTTCAGTCCCTCTCTTATTTTGCGGGGGTTGTATGGAATTTTTCCTTTTTTTTTTTTTAAATAACCAGAGGCACGAATAATTTCCAGCATGGAAAATTTCTGCCTAAAGAGCTAAAATTGGCATAGAATCATCCAAGAGTCACACAAGAAAGGCCTCCAGCAATGGCAACACTCAGTGCTACCAAGCCTACCTAGAGCATTTTTTTCCACTGTGCTCAGAGGATCTGTTTCACTCCTCTCCTCTCAATCCAATTTCCACTGTCCTGCACCACAAGTTTAAAAGAAGGGCACCAGGAAGCATGTGTGATAAGAGGGAAGGAAGGGAAAAACCACAGCTTCTTTCATTCTTTCGACACAGCCAAAAAGGAGTGGTTGTTGGTTTGTTTTTTTTTTTTTTCCTCTAAGAAAAAGCTGCAGGGAACAGCAAAGGGGGGAAATGTTTGCTTTAAACTTTCCCACCTCCACTGTGATATACATCTACGTGTATTTATAAATAGACAAATATTCTGCTTCTCAAGGTGTGTTTTGCAGAGTGTCTGGCTCCAGCGATGATGTTTTCCATCTCAGCATCGTGCACAAGGGATTTATGCAGGACTGAGTTTAGCACTTGGAGTTACAAATTTACTACAAATCCCACAGTTACAGCATGTTTCAAACCCAGAATTACAATTTTATCTTTCTTCATTCCTAAAAAGCTGCCCTCACATAAATTGCCTGAGCTGAAAGGAGGCTGAGGGGATGGAGATGGAGGGAGAGAGGCAGGACAGCCACAATTCCCTCCCCAACCCAGGGAAACAGGCACAAAAACCCCAACAAACTGTGCCCCCCTGGCAGCAGACAATGGGATGAGCTTGGCCACCACCTCGGAGCACCGTGAGGACGAGATGCTGCAGAGAAGGAAGCACGAGTTCCATTTCCTTCCAGCCCTGGCTGCTGCCCAACAGCTGTTCCTTGTTTATTTACTCGAATATTTCCTTGGTTACCCCAGCAGCTGCTCAGAGCTTAACCCCTGCCTGCAGCAGCACTGCCCCACCTGGGGCTGGGACAGGCAGGCTCCTGCCAGAGCTGGCACCTCAGCACTGGCACAGCCAGTGCCAGTGCCAGGGCAGGTGTCCTGTGAGCAGCATCTGCCCCAGTCCCAGGCCGTGCAGGAGCCTGGGAAAGCCATCTGCACTCGCAGGGGCTCACTCTGCTGGGCAGGCTGCACTTCCAGCACGGTGTTTGTGTCTGCATGCAGAGCTCTCAGGAAAAGCTTTCTCCTTCCCCTCTGGAACAGAGCCCAGGGATGCTCAGCCTCAGGTCACAGAATCCCAGAATCCCTGGGTTGGAAGAGACCTCCAGGATCATCGAGTCCAACCCAACCCTGACACCTCAACTCAACCCTGGCCCCGAGTGCCACATCCAGCCTTGTCTCAAACACCCCCAGAGATGGTGAATCCACCCCCTCCCCAGGCAGACCATTCCAATACTTTATCCCCCTTTCTGCAAAAAGCTTTTCCCTGATATCCAGCCTGTATTTCCTGGTCAGAGGGGTCTGGGGGCACTGGGTGCCCAGCTCCTCCCCTGGTGCCACAAACAGCCCAGGAAGGGCATTCCAGTGGCCCCAGCTGCTGCCAGTCCAGAGATCCCTTGGTGCGTTTTCTTTCCTCCTCTGCACAGAGCCTGTTCCAGCAGCTCAGTTTGTGTTTTGGCTCATAAAGCCCAGCCAGACCCCTTGGCTCATCTCCACCAAGGAGGAGGTGGAAAATACCCTTTGTCTGCTCACCCAGAGCCCTGGTTTGGGTTTTCTGCAGCCCAGCCTGTCCCAATTGTCTTTCCAGCCTCCTCCCTCCCACTTCCATTTTCCTCCTGGCTCCCTCCTGCACCAGGAGGGAATTCAATCAGAATCATGGAATGGCCTGGGTTGGAAGGGACCTTATAAATAATTTAGTTCCAACCCCCTGCCATGAGCAGGGACAACTTCTACCACCCCAGCTTGCCCAGAGCTCCATCCAACCTCTTCTTGGACACTTCCAGGGATCCAGGGGCAGCCACAGCTTCTCTGGGCAACCTGTGCCACCCTCACAGGGAGGAATTTTTTCCTGATATTCAATCCACACCCACTCTCTTGAGTTTGAAGCCATTCCCTCTTGTCCTGTCACTTCATATTCTAGTAAAGAAGTCCCTCTCCATCTTTCCTCCTGGCTCCCTTCAGGTCCCAAAGCAGCTGTTCCAGCTGCCCTCTGGGCTGGCAGGGGCAGTGGGCACTTCCCAGGCCCTGCTCCAGGGAACCCAGTGTTTCCCAGTGGCAGCCCTGGCTTGCTGTGACAGCAGCTGGGAAAGCCACAGGAATGGAATTTGGACCCAACTCTAACAAAATCCTCCCCCAAAGCAAACAACCCCCCCACCTCAATAAAACCCCCAGCAGTTGCACAGATAAAACAGAGCCCAAGAGCTGAAGTGAGCTCAGCCTTTCACCCTCCCCAGGCCAACCCCAGGGCTGGAGGATTCCCCACCTGCAGGTCGAAGAATTTGCTGTACCGACGGTAAATGACCTCCGTGGCTCCATTGGACCAGGTGACCTTGATGATGTAGACCTGGAAGGAAGAGAGGCAGAAATCAGACAGGAGGGCACCCAAAAAAACCCCCAGCACAACCCAAAAAGCTGCCAGTGCAGCCCCACCGCAGCTGGGTGACCAGTGTAGGAACATTTCTGATCACCTCAGCAACACCACCAGGTAGGTGAGCCGAAATTGTCGAGCCCCACTGCTGCAGCTTCAGCAAATGTTTATTTCTAGTGGTGAGCTGAGCTCTGGGGCCCCAAAGAGGGGCACATATTGAATGCAAAATGGCATTTCAGTTAAAAACACAGCACTCCAGGCATAGGAGTTAAAAATTAAGCCCTGGCCACCCCATTTACTGCAGCACCAAATTTGATGTTGAATCCCAGGGCAGCATCTGCCCCTGGAACTGCAAGAGCTCAAGTCCCCAAGGTTTGAAACTCCACCTGTTTGGGTTTGGGTTTCTTGCACTTGCTGGGGTGGAAATCACCATCCTGATCCTCAAAATGCCACGTGATCAACCCCAGTTATTCACAGAGCCCGTGACCAGGCTCTAACTGGTGATGAATGCAAAACAAAACACCAGACCCAGCCCATTTCATCATTAATCCTTCTGTGAAGGGCAACAGGCAAATCACAGAATGAGGCAATTACTGATCTGATGTCCTCCCTTGTTTTTCAGGGAAAGCAGAGATAACCCTTGATGAGGTGCCAGTGTAACACCCATGTGATACAAATCTCAAATTGATAACAGATTGACTGAGCAGAACCAAGAGTATTTTTTATTTTTTTCCAAATTCATGTGCTTATTCCCAGCAGAAATTCAACTATCAATTCCCTGAAGAAAGACCAAAATGGAAGCCCAGGTGAAGGGACCTGCTGGAACTTCTGCTAGCAAAATCCAGCATGAGGGCTCTTAAGAGCTGATGTTTTGGTATTTAAAACAGAATCCCTCGGGAGTTTCTCGAGGTTTTTCCCACTGAGATGCCCATTTTTCCAGGTTCTGGAACATGGCCAACATCCTAAACCAATATCCAAACTCAAAACACCAGGACAGCACAACACTCGATTATTTGAGTTTATCAAACCTCCACAAATCCTGTATTGAAAATCGACCTCAAACCTCACTCTGCTGCTCAGAGGGCTGACACAGCCTGAGCCACCAAGGGGAGGACACTCCCCAGGGTGACAAACTCTTCCCAGTGGAATCACTTCCAAATTAAAGCAGGAAACGAGGCAGCAAGAGGGATCAAGTACTTATTGCTAAAAAAAAAAAAAAAAAGAAAAAAGGAAATTCCCTACTTTCAGACCAGTAATTCAAGGTCCACTTTTGGTGAATTTGGGTTGGGTTGGAAGGGACCTTAAAGCTCATCCAGTGCCACCTCCTGCCATGGGTAGGGACACCTTTCACTGTCCCAGGGTGCTCCCAGCCCTGTCCAGCCTGGCCTTGGGCACTGCCAGGGATCCAGGGGCAGCCACAGCTTCTCTGGGCACCCCCACCCTCACAGGGAAGGATTTATTCCCAATATCCCATCCAAACCCACTCTCTCAGTCTGACGCCATTCCCTGCTCTGCTTTCATTCACAAATTCTTATTCGGAGATGAAAAACCTCCACTTCCTCCGTATTAACACCAGGAGGACCGATGGATTCTCCAGGACAACATCTGCTCCAGCTGCGGAGGCCTGGAAGGACCACGCCGTGCTCCAGGGGAGGCAGCAGCCCCCAGCAAAGCAAGGGTTAAGCCGATGTTAACACAGCTCCGAACTCCTTGGGCCTCTCCCCAGGCCTTGCTGCTGGGCCAGCATGAGCTCATGTGGGCTGGAAGCTCAGCTGATATCCCAGTTTTCTCAGCAGTCCCCAGCACTGCTCGGGGTTGTTTCGCCCCTGGCTGCCTGCCCGGAGAGAGCCTCCACTGGGGCAGCAGGAGGAGCCAACTTCTCTTCATTGTTTATTCCTCTCCTGCCTTTATTTGGAGTCAACAGCTTATTAGGCTGGGATTTTAACCAGGATGTGGATATACTCCAGCCAAAATAATTCAGAGCTCTTCAGGGTAAAAAAGCCACGAGGTCTGAGGGCACACCAGGATTCCCTGTGCCCTCTGCAGCTGAGGGAAGGAGTGTTTCTCTAAGTGATGAGCTCACTGCTGTTGTGCTGAAATGCAGATCTCCCAGGAGCCAGGGAGTTTCCTGCACACCTCTGTCCAGCAGCAGAAAGGTCTCCCGGGATAGCTCCTCAACCTACTTATGGAAAGCAGAGGAGATGGGGAAGCCCATGGGAATGGGAACTGCTATAAAACCTGGAAAAAGCCAACTTCATCTCTCCTTGTGGATATTGCTCATCCTTTCCACAGCCCCATTCCACCAGATCTTGGTCTCTCCCAGTATCCAATCCAGTTCCTGCTGTGCATGGGATAAAAGAAACCACCAGAAAACACAACTCTGGTGCTCTCCTCACCTGCCAATGACAGAGCAGGCTGGGAAAGGTTTGAACAGTGCACTCAGCCACCCAGTGAGGGTTTCCTGAGGCATGAGGCACCAAGCTCCCACAGAGCCACAAATCCCTTCCTCAGGTGCTTTTGGAAGACACTTTCAATGACCAAGACAGCTTTAAAACAGTGCACTTGGTCTGAAAGTTTCCCCTCCTGGCCTGGCACTGCACCATGTCCTGCCAGGAGCAGCCACCATGAAGCAGCAACTCAAATAACCCAAATTTTAGCCCAGTAGGAGCCACCCCATCAGCTGCCCCCTCAACCCTGCAGAGGCTGCTCTGAGAAGAGGCTTTTTCCCAGCCCATGTGTGGGTGAGGACATGTGGAAGCAGTTATTATTCCATAGGTCTTCTCCAGCTCTGATTTCTACAGACCTTCAAAGAAATCCCACGGAGAAACCAGCTGCAGGGTGGAGAGGGTGAGGGGATGCCCAGGGCAGCAGCTGGCACTGGGATCCTGCTCCAGGGATTCCTGAGGGGTGGGGGAGCTGAGGGGATGGCAAGGAGGGGTGACCAGAATCAGAATCCCAGAATCCCTGGGTTGGAAGAGACCTCCGAGATCATCGAGCCCAACCCAACCCTGACACCTCAACTCAACCCTGGCCCCGAGTGCCACATCCAGCCTTGTCTCAAACACACCCAGAGATGGTGAATCCACCCCCTCCCCAGGCAGACCATTCCAATACTTTATCACTCTTTCTGTAAAAAGCTTTTCCCTGATATCCAGCCTGTATTTCCCTTGGCTCAGCTCAAGGCTGTGTCCTCTTGTTCTGTCAGCTGCTGCCTGGAGAAAGAGCCCAAGCCCCACCTGAGCACAGGCACCTTTCAGGGAGTTTAGAGAGTGACGAGGGCACCTCTGAGTCTCCTTTTCTCCAGGCTGAACATCCCCAGCTCCCTCAGCCGTTCCTCACAGGGCTTGGCCAGATCCAGGCAGGGGGCTCAGGCTGGGCCCCCAGCCAAAACCAGCAGCTGAGCTGTCCAAATCCCAAATATCCAAATATTTGCAGCCCTTCCCAAGCCAGCTGTGGGGTCTGCACCAGGGAGGGGAAGGAGCTGAGCTGGTGAAACCCAGGAATGGTGGCTCCCCTTCCTCCCTCTCTCCCTCTGGAAAGGACCCCTTGCTCTTCTCCCAGCCCTGAGAGCCTCCAGTCCTGGGAGCTACAGAAGGGACCATTTTTGAGGTGCAGGTGGATCTTGCTTAATGCCAGGTCAGAGGAGCATTTCTCATCAACACCAAATCCTCTCCATGCTCCCACCCCTTGGAGGAGAGAAATGGAACAGATCCTTCACAGAAAATGGAAACTTGCAGATGCAAAAGGCTGAGTACAGCATGACTGGGATTGGGATCCCAAACTCCTTGGGATTCCTACATCACAAGGAAATGGTCACAAATACTTAAAAATTACCAGTTGGGCAGTGTGACATCAGAACCACCAACCACTGCCCAAGGTTCTCCTTGGTCACACTAAATGCCCTAAATGGAAATAAAATCTGGAAAAAGGCCCAGGGAATCTTGCAGCCTTCCCAGGAGGCACCATGAGCTTGCATCCCTCCATCATCACGCAGCAGCTGTCCCTGCTGTCCCCTCCCCAGCACCTCTCTCAGAGGGAGAACGGGCCTGAAAGTGGGAAATGGGGCTGAAAACCTTCGGAAAGGAGCTGTCAGGAAAATGCCAGTTTGCTACAAGAAATGCAAATGGCACCTGGCCAAGCATCCCAGAGCTGCCAGAGGGAGCTGCCCAGGGGAACAGCTGGCAGCTCACGGCAAGAAAGAGCCAGACGGAGCCCAGGCCATCCCTCCTGGGCAGGAGGGCAGCCCAGGCAGGGACAGAGCTCCTGGGAGGCTTCAGGAGCCAGCTCAGGCACAGCCAGAGCCATGGCAGTCACGGGGACAGCGGGGATGAGAAGCCAGCGTGAATCTGAAAAGGGCAGCCAGAGACTGCTTTTTTTTTTTTTCTTTCTTTCTTTTCCTCTTGAAGAAATGAAGCAGCGAGCCCTGGGAGCAGCGAGCCACCAGAAGTGTTTTTGCAGGGGCTGCTGGAAACCCTTGGTGCTTCACAGCGGGCTCCTGGTGACTTCCACTGCTCAAAGGGACCCAGAACTCCAGAGCCATTCCCAGATCTTTGGTCCTGCTCCTCCCAAAGAGGCACAAAGTCCCACACAAGAGCATGGGGAGAGAGAGGAGCTGATTCAAACTGCTGACTCGAGGCAAGGAAATTAAGAACAGATACTGAAAAAAAAAAAAAAAATAAAATAACAGAACCAGTTTCCCGTTCTTAAACACGAGGCCGTGTGACCTCGCAGAAGAATCACTTCTGGATTCCTTGCATAAACACACCAGGATGAGCTGGGAAGCAGCCTGGGCTGCTTCAGTGTGAGTAGGAAAAAGGCAAAGTGAAGGTGAGGAAAGCCTAGAGCTGCTGCTTCGGCTTCTCTCCTCCTACAGGAGTTTTCCAAAGCTTTTCATGGAGATTTGCAAGGCGTCCTGGCTGGGGGGAATAAATCCCACAAGGAGAGGGGAGCTGCCTGGGAACTCTGCCTGCTGAACCAGGCAGCGAGTCCAGCCCAGGCTGTGCCAGGTGGAGGCCAGGAGCAGCTCAGCCATGCCAAGATCAGCTCTCCTGGCACTGCTCAGCCATGCCAACACCAGCTCTCCCGGCACAGCTCAGCCATGCCAACACCAGCTCTGCCAGCAGAGCTCAACCATGCCAACACCAGCTCTCCCGGCACAGCTCAGCCTTCCCTGGGTGGCTCTGACCGACCCCAGAGCATCCCTGGCATCCCTGTGCCAGAGCTGCTGCACACAGACACGGGCAGGGTGGAGAGCTGCACCATGGTCTCGTGGAAAGCCACCTGCAGGAGAATGAAGGGACACCAGAGAAGGTCCCCGGCCTCCAGCAGAGCCCCCGCAGCAGCTCCAGACACAGCAGCCTCCAGCAAGGGCAGAGCTGTCTGCAGAGCTGCTTCCAAAGCCTCAGAGCCTGTGTGGTCTCAGGTCCAGGGAGACTCTGCACAATAAACCTCTCTGTGGAAAACTCCACATATTTAAAGCATCTTTCAGCAGCAAAGAGGAAAAGCATCAGTCAAAAGCATCAGACTTTGGATTTCACCCACGCTACTCCGACCCTGAAACGAGGGGAGATGTGAGAGCCTCGCCCTCCCTTCAGCCACCACATGAGAAACCCAAAGGGGCAGAGAAACCAAAGGAGCTGAGCAATCCAGCCAAGCCAGAGCGGGTTTAATATAGCAAAGGGAGTGGGAAATTGTAAGAGGAAAAGAAAAAAAAAAAGGAGGGAGGTGGCTGGAAACAAAGAAAGTTCTTGGCACCACGCTGCTGTGCTTGGCCCCTCTCCATCAGCTCTTGCTGCTGCAGGCTGAGGGGCTGGGGAGGGGACATGGGGGCTTTTATGCCTTGGGATGCCAAAGTTTGGAGCAGGAGAGGGACAGGCAAGCCCCAGCTCAGTGACCAGACACAGCTGTGGCCCCGTGACTGGTGCTTTGTGGCTGGGGAACTGGGAGAAGCGTCGTGCTGGCATGCAAAGGGTATTCCAGCAGCAGTTCCAGGGCTCCAGGGATGCTGCCCTGGGCCCTCTGGCAAAGGGGAGGCAGAAGCAGCAAGGCAGAGCTGCAGGGAGCTGGGAAGCAGGGATGGAGGCAGCACCAGGGCAGGCAAATCCTCTGCACCACCCGAAGCGGGCTGAGCACACAGGCAGGACTGCAGGGCAGCCACCTGCCCTGGCTCCAGCTCATCCCTGTCCCCTCTTCCCACCCTGCTGCTGTGGAGCCTGGCAGGGCCCTAGCACGGCCTTCTAATACCTTATAAAGTTAAATCAAACATCATCTTTATATATTTTCCTGCTGGGATGGCAAGGGCACACACACAGAGGTGTGCCAAAGGCAGGGACCCCAAGGATAGCCCGGCAGGGCCAGCTCAGACCCCTCAGCCACACAACAAAAATGCACCCACTGGCCTGCCCCAGCCACTCTGAAGGTCACACTTATGGATTCTTCTGTTTCCTATTTCCCACTGCGACACGACAGGGCTGGAAGACAGAGATGCCCTCGGAAGCAAAGCTGAGGGGGGGCCAAGGTCAGAGGCCAGGGATGGCCCTGGAGCTGCAGCTCACTGCTGGCACTGAGTGTGAGCATCTGCTTCCCACACGGAGCTGCTCCTGCCTCAGCAGCCCTGGGCTAGGCAGGATTTGGCCCCTTCACTGAGCCAAACCTCCACTCAAGGTTTTCAACAGCTTTGAGAAACATGACTGGGGAAGAAAACCAAGGGAGAGTTTGAGTTTGAGTGCTGGTTTTCATCCACAAAGCTAAGAGTGCTCCATTAAACGCTAGCTCTGCGGAGGGGTGAGGAGGAAAGACTGGAGAGCCCTGTGGAGAAGAGCAGGGCCCAGCAAGAGGACAGGGCACAGCTCCTACCAAACTCCCTGCCTGTGGCCTGCCTCGCTGAAACAGCATCCCCCAGCTGCCAGGAAATGGGATGAGGCAAGGCACAGCCACAGGACACAGCAGCAAAACACCACTGAGGATGCTGAGGAAGCCCTCAAACCTTCAGAGGCCACCAAGAGTCAGCCTGAAGCTTCCCCCTGGCTCTCTCTCATCCCGGGTTTGGTTATCTGGGGGCACGGCAGGGCATAGATTTCACACTATTCATGCCAACCTCCTCCCTGCTCACCCAGCTCCAGCTGCCCACAGGACATTCCCACCATACCAAGGGCATGGTCACCCTTCCCAGGGAGACAGCACACGGAGAAGTCATCTCCTGACAGCCTTTTGAAGCCAAACAACCAGAATGATTCACAAGGGCAGAAATAAAACCAAAAATCCACGGGAATAACTCAGCTGTGCCAAGGTGACACCATGCCAGGTGCCCACCGAGCTCTGCTCCAGCTGGGCAACCAGGGCACCGCAAAACACAGCCCCTGGGGCCCCCGTGCCCCTCAGAAATACCTTCAGCTCTATAAATAAAAGGCACTGGAGAACCATGGAAGCTGCAGATTGGCAGCTCCGTCCTTCTGTCATTCAAACATTCCATAATCAATTGCCGATAAGCAGCGGGGTTGGGCTGCACCAGGAATGAAACCACAAATGGCCTCACCAGGACAAGGAACAGAGGAGACACCATCACATCACAAATTCCACACCAGGAATATAACAGCTCCACTTCTCGAACGTGGTTCTCCTCTAATTTGTTTTAAAACACCTGTAGATCCCATCAACCAGATTCTGCCACGCACTGTTAATTACTTTCACAATGAAGCTGCACACTTCTTGATAATTTCCCTTTTTCAGGGACATATGGAGGCTGGGAATGGAACTACTGTGAGAACATAACCCAGCTTTCCCAAAAAACAAACCCACCCAAACAGCTTGCTCTCTTTCCTGTTGAATGGATATATATAATTAGCAACTATTTAAACCTATAAAACTATGGAAAAATTCCTGGTGGGCAGAAATGGAGACGGGATTCAGTGGCAGTGCTATGAACAGATAGAAAACACACACACTGCAGCTGTATCGAAATGAAACATCCTGAAGCTTGCCCAAGGGAAAGAGAACCACCCAAATCTGGATTTAGTAGGAAAAAGCTTTATTTTAGGGCTTCTGCTCGAGAATAACAAATACAATACTATAAAAAGGTCCCACATGAAGCCCTTTAAAGGAAAATCCAATCTGTTTCAACTATGGCTTTGTTTTGGGTCTTTTCTGAATAAACATTCATTTATCAGAGACTTGGCCAGACCAGAGAAATGACAGTCAGCTACTCTGTCTCTCACAATGATTATTTTTGAATTTTCCTCTTGGACTTTGCCTTCTCAGATTTGCAGGACAGCCCAGGAGCCCTCTCTGGCAGCAGCCCTGAGCTGGGATCACACAGGGAAATGTTACTGAAAATGTTACCTCAGGACTGTATGGGAAATATCACTGAAAACGTTACCTCAGCCACTGCCTGAAGGGTTCAGTCCCCTTTTCACTTGGATAATGAGCTGCCACGAGCCAGAGCATCCTGCAAAAAACACCTGCACTGAGGATTTCTCACTGCCCCTTCCAGGTAATGAATAAAAGCCTCAGGGCACACGTGGAGTTTGAGGGCACAGGGCTGTGCTTGGGTCCCCAGCTGAACCCCAAAACTCAGCTCAGCACCTGTACCCAGCTCCCCAAACCCTGCCCAGCACCTTGCTGGGTCCTTGCCCTGCAATTTCGGGAAATATTGTCCCTCCTGCTTCGTAGCAGAGCTGCAAAAAAGCAGCTTTTTGTCCCAGGTAACACAATTCTTTGTGTATCCATTGCCCAGGTGAAAGGCAAAGCACAACAACCTGAACAGAGCCAGCCCTCCCCAGTGCAGGTGTAAGGAGGACTTTGAAACACTGGCTTCGGCTCACTTTTCAGGGAAAAGTGGGATTCATAACTTTGTGCTGCGGCCTCACCACGAGCAACACAAGGGCAGCTTTGTCCAGCCCAGAGAAGGCTCTGGCCGACACAGAGGAGCCCGAGCAGGGCAGGTCACCACAGAGGCAACGGGAGGGAAAGGCAGCGTGCTCCTCCAGCCTCCCTGGGGACAGGGAGTCCCCCGGCCTCCCCGGGGACACCAGAGCTGCCTCAGGGATGGAGCAGAGCTCGTCTGTGCCCGCAGGGAGAAGGCAGAGGGCAAAGGTTTTACACCACGGACGCTCCGCGATCGCCTCGGATTCACAGCCACTGCCTACAGATGATTCAGCCATGATTTGCTGCCTCTCCCTCTCTTTGCAGGAGGAGGAAGGGGAAAAAAAAAAAAAAAAAAAAAGGTTTGGTTTCATATAATTAACCGGCTTTGTGAATCTGCCCGGTTCTATCGATTCCTCCAGCGAGGCGAGCGCTCCCATTCACTCCAGCGCGGCTCGGGGGAGGCAGCTGCCTGCAAACTGCCGGCCCCTCCCCGGGCTCAGCCCTCTGCGAGCCACGCTGGCTCCCGCCGCTGCATTTCGGTCCAGGACAAGTCCAGGGCAAGGCTGGGGGCACAGGGATCCGCTGAGGAGCCGCTCGGCCGGGCTGCACGGCTGGCACCGAGCGACAGCAGCCGCCTCGCCCACCGCTCCCGGAGCTCCTGCTCCGGTGTCCCCACCCACCGCCCCGCCATCCAGCTCTCCCTCCTCCTCAGAAAACATCGCTGCCCCACTTTTCCAGCCTCGCAGGGATTATTTGTGCTGTGCCCAACTCCACCCGACTCTCCACGGCGGGCGGAGGGCGAGCAGGGAGAGCGCACGAAGCAGAGCGGGTGCGACACACTTGTCCCCTGCCGTGGGGACACTGCTGCTGAGGGGACAGGAGGGGCTGAAGGGAGAGCAGAGGAGCTGCCACAGGCGATCCCAGCCCGGCCCGCGATCCGCCAAGACAAACAGAGCTCCGCACGGAGCTCCGCACGTACGCGCTGCTCCGGAGCGGGGGCACGGCACGGCCACGATGAGCGAGGCGGGATGGACACGGCAGCCAAAGGGCACATCTGGAGCCGGCCAGGGCTGATAAAGCTGCAGGCAGGGCAGCAGGAAGAAGGGATGATAAGGGGGTGGATGGCAGCAGCCACGGCACATCCCCGATGCGAGGAGAGAGCCCTGTGCCCTCCCCTCCTGCAGCTGGCTGCCCTCAGCTTTCCTCCAATTGTTGCTCAATGCCACAGAGCAGCCCAGGGGACCTGGAGGAGCCCCTGATCTCCCGAGAGCTCCTAAAGCCTGGCTCTTCTGACAACTGACTCCAGCACATCTGCACAACCCAAACGTGCCACGAGCTGTGTGTCACTGGGTCACCCTGCTCTACGGCAAAACGGGAGGGAAGAACATTTCGGTCTTTGTTTTACGGCTGTTGCCAGGATTCACCCACAAGCTCTCCTCGGGAGCCTGGAAACACACCAAAGTTTAAATCATTAAAAAAAAAAAATTTAAAAAATTTAGAAAGAAAAGAAAACCACTGTCAAAAACAGAGAAACCCACAGCAGTATGGAAGATGCCCCGGAGCACACAGGAAGGCAGGATGCCGGGGACACGAGGGATCCTTCCTGGGCACCGAGCGCCATCCAAGCAGCAGAAAGCAGGAGCCGGGTGGTTCTCTGGCCCGGGACTCTGCGACCAACAGGTCCCACGGCCCCGGTGCCAAGCTGCAGAAGCGGGGAGGCTTTCGCCGCGGTGCCCGTGGCCGCTGCAACCCCCGCCCGCATCCCCCAGGCATCCCCCGGGCATCCCCCGCGGGTCCGGCACCGGGAGCGGGCTCTGGGGGCAGCGGAGCAGCATCCCCACGCTGGCAGGAGGGCACCGCGGGACCCCCTCGGGACACCCCCGGCAGCGCTGCCGCCCTTCTCCTCCTCCTCCTCCTCCTCCGTCCGCCCTTCCCGGAGCTCCGCGCGGGAGCGGGGCCGGCAGCGCCCGGCCTTTGTTCGCCCAGGGCCGGGCTCGGGCACTCACATAGTGCTTGTTGGGGATGCGCCGCTTCTGCACGTCCAGCACCTTCACCTCGGCGATGCTCCGCCTGGGCATCGCCGCTGCCGTGCCCCTCGGGGAGCGGGGACGCTCTGGCGCTCGCCGCCCGGACCGGAGGCTGCAGCGCGGCCGAGCCTCCCCGCACCGCCCGCTCCGGGGGCGGGAGGCGGCCCCGGCCCGGCCCGGCCTATCCCGGCCGGCGGGGCGGCCCCACTGCCGCCCGCTTAAAGGGGCGGCCGGTGCTGAGCATCCCCCGGTGCGCCCGCTCCGCGTCCGAGCTGCGCGGTGGAGGAGGGGAGCGTTCCAGCGCCCGCCGGTGCCGCCCGGGGAGGGGTCTCGGTTTGCCCCCCGTGCCGGGGTGTGCGCTCCATCAGCCCGTGGTGGCTCTGTACCCGCTCTTGTCCCATCGCAGCAGTCCCCGTGGGTTGGCCGCCGCCAGGCACGTGGCTAAAGGAGGCAGGAAATGGGCAGGGAAAGGTCTGTCCTCGGGTGGGCAGAGCTGCCCGGCCTGGGACAAGCCGCCCAGCTGCGTGCACAGACTGTGTACGAGGACACTCTTAAGCTGCGTCAAGGGAAATATAAGCTGGATATTAGGAAAAAGTTTTTTCCAGAAAGCGGGATAAAGTATTGGAATGGTCTGCCCGGGGAGGGGGTGGATTCACCATCTCTGGGTGTGTTTCAGACAAGGCTGGATGTGGCACTCGGGGCCAGGGTTGAGTTGAGGTGTCAGGGTTGGGTTGGACTCGATGATCTCGGAGGTCTCTTCCAACCCAGGGATTCTGTGTAGTGACAGGACGAGGGGGAATGGCTCCGAACTAGAGTAGGGTAAGATTAGATACCAGGAAGGAATTCTTCACCCTGAGCATGGTGAGGCGCTGGCACGGTTTGTCCAGGGAAGTTTCATCCCTGGAAGTGCCCAAGGGGAGGTTGGATGAGGCTTGGAGCAACCTGGGATAGTGGAAGGCGTCCCTGCCCGTGGAATGAGATGATTTTAAGGTTCCTTCCAACCCAAACCATTCCATGATTCTGTCCCCAGGAGCTGACCCACTGCACCCACCTCTCCTCCTGGCAGCCCCTCTTTGTGCCACGCTCCGTGCCCAGCTGTGTCCGTGTTCCAGCAGAGCAGCCAGGGCAGTGCCCAGGCACTTCTCTACATCAGCACTTGCCCGCGGCCTCCCTCTTCCCAGCAGCTCCTCAACACGTGGCAAAACCACAGCTCTCTCCCCCGTTGGGCTTTTAATTACATTATAAAGTTACTCAAGGCTTACACTGGCAGGTCATTAGTTTTCATATGAATTTAATTTAATCATAAACAACTCATCTCACTCCTTTAGCGGCTCCTTAAATGTGGCTCTTTTTAATACTGTTAACTTTGCTCCAGCCACCCCAGAGAATTAATGGAGGTGCAGGCAGCTTGCCAGAGCTTTATTGCCCCTCCCCAAGGGCTCGTCTTCATCCTCCTCCCCCTCGGCAAAGCCTCAGACCACTGAGGTGGCTGCAGGAGGGTTGCTGAGCTGGCTGAAGGGGACATCAGACCACTGGTGACCTCTCTGTGCCTGCTGGGGTGCAGACGGTGCTGGGGAACTTGTGGAGCAGCTGCACATCACCCCCAGCCCTGCCGCAGGCATCGCCCCGCAGTCAGACGGGTTTGGAAGGCAGGAGGCCACGGAGAGGAGCTGTGGGATCCTCCCTCCCTGCTCTCGTTGTGACATTCAGGCAGGATGCTGGGGCTGGAAGTGCTCAGGAAGAGCCTGGGATAGCACCAGCCTCTGGAACTGCAGCTCCTGATGTTGTGTGGAGTGTCCAGGCTGGAGCAGAGGGAGTTTTATCAGTTTGAAAGCCCTGAAAGATGCACAAATCCTCCAAGGGATGGTGAGGGAAACATCCAAAGGTGCTGGTAAGAGAGGGGGTGCACACTGAGATGTGGAGCAGTGCAGAAAGCGGATTAAGAGAGGAATGAAACCATTTCCACAAGGTGGAAAGTAAAATGAAGGTGGAGAAGCCCTTCAGCAGGAGCACTGCCTCCCCCCTGAGCTGCTGAAGGGCTTCCACCGCTCCTGGGCTGGCAGCTGATGAGCAGCCAGCAAGGAGCAGGGCCTGCAGAGAATCACAGCTCGGGCTGCGAAATGGCTCCTGGCTCTAATTAACGAGTCTAATGAGGGCTCCAGAGAGGGGGGGAGAGTGGCTTTACATGCTGACCGGATCACCTCCCCAGGGAGAGACACGGGGAAGGGCTGTGGAGAGGCAGAGCTGCCTCGGGCCCTGCTGAGCCTTGGTCATTTATCAGGGAATGTGGCACGGACTTGGAAGGGAGCCCAAAGGAGGGGTTTGGGGGTGACCTGGAGCCCTGAGCCCGGCCCACACCTGCGGGGATGCTGCCGCAGGACAGGGGAGATGTGGCAGCAGCACGTCCCACAAAGAGGTTGGGTGGTACAGGTGCAGCTGAGGGGAGATTCAGGATAAATAAGTCACCCCCCTGTTGCCCTAACCAGAGGCTGAAGCTTCATTAAGCCAAATAAAATAAAATAAAATATAAAATAGAATTAAAAGTAAATTAAAATAAACTAATAAAATAGAATAAAAATAAAATTAAAATAAAATTAAAATAAAATAGAATAAAAATAAAAAATGAAATATAAAATAAAATAAAATAGAATAAAAATTAAAACATATATAAAATAAAATAGAATAAAAATTAAAATAAAATAGAATAAAAATTAAAATAAAATATAAAATAAAGTAGAATATAAAATAAAATATAAAATAAAAAATAAAATAGAATAAATAAAAAATAAATAAAATAAAATATCTACACAGGAGATGTGATGACCTACACAAGAATCAAGCATGTGCACTCTCCCTTGTGTCTGTCGGGATCAGCTGAGCAATTTAAAACAAGAGGGCAAATGACTTCTGAAAAGCCATCCCTCAGCTCGGATGTACAAATGGGTTTCTGCACGGCTCTAAGTCGGCTCCAGCTGTTTGGGCACATCTGGGCAGCCCCTGAGGTCTGCCTGGTGTCAGGGAGGGAAAGAAAGGAGAAAACAGCGCCCCAGCATCAGCCCTGAGCTGCAGAGGGAACACTGCAGCCACCCTGGCACGGAGAGCCCACTGCTGCTGCTCACTCTGCAGTTTTCGAGTTGGGAGATTGTGCCAGGAGACTGAACGTGCTGGTCCTCCCTGCGTGCAGGACAAAGAAATCCATCTTCCCTGAGCCACCTCACAAAAACCAGCCAGAAATGATGCTCCTGCCCCCACAGAGGACAAATCCCTGCAGCTGGAGCCCAGCACGGCAGAGATCTCCCCTTTCACCACGGCTGGAATTCGCTGATTTTTGTCTGCCAGCAGGAATGATTTCCCACTGCTGCGAGCCCTGAGTTGCAGGGTTCAGGTGCCCCTCGTCCTGCCCAGGGAGAGCAGAAGCCACGCAGGGGATGCTCAGCCCTCAGATGGGGGAGCCCTGGGAAACTCCTGAGCACAAGGCTGGAAAAGCACTGAAACCCCAGGGAGAAGCAGAGATGCGGTGGAAGGGAGGCCACAGAGAGCACCAAATCCAGGGAAAAGAGCGAGAGAGCCCTTCAGGATGGAAGGAACGAGGGTTTGTCTTTGCAAACAAGCTGTGGGCCTGCTGTAGGTAACACTAACACTGAGAAATGAAGGAAACAACGGGAAGAATTCCACTGATTGATGGATGGAATGAAAGAGATTTGTCTTTACAAATAAACTCTAAGCCCACTGATAAATGAAACTGTATATTGAGAGATGAGAGAAACAATGGGAATTAAAAGAAGAAAAGTTAAAAAGGTGAGGGTGTTATCCATTAGAAGGAAATCTGAGGTCTCAGGCGTTCCGGGAAGTCTGTGCCTCTCAAATCCCTCAGCCAGTGGGGAAAGAGAGAGGGAAATGCAGCCGGGAAATTGGGATAAAAAGGAGGCTGAGTCCTCCAAAAACGTGAGAGATGCCAGGGGAAATGGCCCATGGGCTCTCCCTTTATTGGAATAAAGTGACAGGGACTCCTCTGTCTCCTTTTTGGACACAAACCTCTGGTGTTTGTGGATAGATTTTCCTAACAAGGAGCTCCAGCGTTGTGCCATCTAGTGAGAGAGAGGAAGAGCAGCAAACACCCAGCCCCTGGCAGCCGGGAAATGGGATCGAGAGCACCCCAGGATGGGCTGCCAGGGCCATGTGCCCCCAAAACCCAGCCCCATCCCAGCGTGGAGAGGGGCAGCAGCAAACTCCAGCAGCAAGGCAGGGCCAGCACCTCCGGAGAGGCTCGGATTGCTCAGGCCATGGGGAGTTTGGCACTTGGAGAATAAACCAGGGGCCACAGCAGCAGGAGGACACAGCAATATTTGGCTTCAGAGGGTGCAGATGACTTCCAAGGGCTCCTGCAGAGGCAGAGGGGGCACAGATGGCAGGAAAGCACTCAGCACGAGCCCCAGGGCTCTCCCTGCCTGCCCTGCTTTTCTTCCCCCCGAGAATTCCATCAGCAGCAACTGCAAAAGCCCTTGGGCAGCCCAGAGGAGTTTGGAGCCCGGATGTGACAGGACCTAAACCACAGGGAATGCTGCAGCTGCTGGAGCTCCAGGGGCTTCTCAGGGCTGTCAGCTCTGCTTTTAAAAATTAAGGAATATTTTTACTTTCGCTCTGTTTGCAGCACAGCACCCGGATGAAATGGTAGTTAACAGTTATTTCTGGAATATACACTGCTTATAAATATATGTTGGATCCTCATGGTTGAAGCTCCCCTCAGGCACTGCCAAGGACATGCAGATGAAGTTAAATATTCCCAGGAGATCTCCTGCTTCACTGGGATACACTGAGTGAGACCCAAGAGACAGGGCACTGCTGGTATACATAAACAAAATGATTAATTATGTGTCCTCAGCCACTCCATTCCTTACTATCTTGTGGAGCAAAGAGACAGGAACCCTCAGGCTTTGCTCATCCTTCTCTCTCTGCTCATTTAAAACCTCACCAGCAACAACTTCCAGTCCCAATTCCCTCTCCTTCTCAGCATCTCATCTGAACTCACATCCTGCATTTTTACCTGGGGTGGACACTGCCAGCAAGGTCATTTCCTGCATGAAATCCAAAGTTAAATTGGCAGTTTCTGGCACAACCTTCCAAAAATCAGGGTAAACCCACAGCAGCTCCATGGGCTCGTGTCAAAGCTGCCCTGATTTAATGTGGTGTGTCCTTGAGAGAAATCAATGAAAGCAGCAGGTGAAAAGCTCTGAGCAGGGAGCAAAGGGGATTTGGGTTCTCTGGTGGGTTACAGAGGTGGAGGGAGCTTTCCTGAGCAGCCCAGAGGAGGAGGCAGAGATTTCCCCCTGCACCCACAGGGGAAAACGTGACTTTTTTTCTCCTCCTGAGCAGAGGAGAGGATGGAAAACGACAAGGAGGCATCCCTAGAACCTCCTTGTCCCACCAAAACAAGGGAACTGAGGCATTTGTCTGAAATTCCTGTTAAAGGCAGGCCAGCTAATTAAAAAGGAAGAACAATCCATGCAGGAATGCTCTGCACTCGGGGTGCAATACTCACTCCTCACCAAGCAGGGTCAGCCCAGCACCATCTGAGCACCGAAGTCACCCAGGGAACAGCTGCTTCGCTTCAGCTCCACCGCAATTTCAGCTTGATGGCCGAGATGTCCCTGTCCCCGAGCTGCAGGAGAGGCTCCAGCTCGCTTTTAGAGAACTGGAGGTTCAGTCTTGCAGACTTCAAACGGCAGAAATTTCTCTAAGTCAGTAAAACCCAGAGCAGAAGCAAAGCTGGTCTGAGGTCACAGCTGGCAGCCAGGCATAAAATCAGACCCATGCCCAGGTTTCTCAGTCTGTTACTTTATTAGAAAGGTCTTTGCATCGTAGTGGTGGCCCCACTGAAGATATTTTATAAAATATTAAAAAAACCCTTTTTAATTGAAAGCCACATTTTTAAAAAAATCGTGTCCCATCCCCCCTCCCCGAAAAGCAAGCTGGATTTAATCATGGTTCCTTCTGAACAGGGAACAACAAAAACATCCTCTTTGGAAAGGAGGGAGAATGATAACCATGCTGTAAACATGACAATCAGATGATGTGCTCCCCTTCTGGGAGAGGGACACAATACTGAAGCCCTGGCACCCGCAGGGAGGGAACACAAAATAGGAAAGGGAGGGGACTGAACCATTCCTACCTCTGTCAGCAAGGCCCTGCTGCTCTCTCCGAGCTGAAAACTGGCTGGACTGGAGGAAGGGATAAGGAATCGCCCACGGGGGCATTGCATCAGCTCTGAGAGCCCCCAGAAACAGCCCCTCCTCACGGCTGCAGGGTGCCCAGAGAGGGATGATGCTCCCTGGGCTGGTGGAGAAGGCACCAGAGGCAGCAGTGCCCTGCAGCTGAGGGAGGGGACAGTGTGCTGCAGGGCCCTGCAAGGGCTCTGATTCCTGTGACACAACCATTGCACAGAACAGCTCCAGCCTGACCCCAGCAGGACCAGAACCAGAACTGGGGCTGCTAGAACACACTCCTAACGTGGTTACAAGTCTCCAGTCAGCCCCTCGTCCCGTTTAGGAACATCCCTTTGCATTCATTAACCTTCCATCAGCTCCCAAGCTGGTGTTGTCACATCTGAAAAGCACAATCCACACTTTGGGAGATGGGGCAGGAACCCTTCCTGTGTTTATTAGCAACTGTGAAATCAGAGCTAACCTGGAATGGCCCAAAGAGATGGAGCCTTGCAGGAAGCTTATAAATATGGATTAGGAGCTAAATGGGTAGGAAATGCACAGCCCAGCTACAGAGTCAGAGGCCTGGGGGCTGCCTCCTTCAGCCCAGTACCTAGAAGTGAGGCACATCACACACCACCGTTCCCTGAAATGCCACTAAATCAACAGAGGAGACTTGAAAATAACAACATTTTATCTTTTCTTTTTAAAGCAGAGATTTTTTTTTTTCTTGCTACAGAAACAGGTCTAAAACAAACGATGTTGTCCAGAGAAAAACCTAAGTGCTGCCTTACACCTTTGGGTTGTGTAAAGAAGAAGGTGCTGCCAGTGAGGTTCCTGACCCCCCTCCCCAGCTCTGTGCCCCCAGTCCCGCCCAGCAGCTCAGCCAAGCCCTGCCTTGTGCAGGGAGAGGGGACAGAAAGGACAGAGGACCTGCTCTGCCACTCTGCCCACGACTCCCAGCCAGGAGAACCATCCAAGGAGCCGTGGCACGTCACAAGGAGAGGAGCCATCAGTGGGCAAAGAGATGCTGGGAGCAACGAGCCCCCTTTGCATCTCCCCATCCCTTGTCTCACTGCTCCCGTATTCCTCCCAAAGGATGCTCTGCAGCCATAACCCACTGGCCAGGCTGGCTGACCCACATGGCCCCACACAGACAGGACTTAAAAACCAGCCTCAGGCACCTGTGTGATCGTGAGAGCTCTGGCAGTAACACCCCTCACCCCTCACTCACCCAAGGCACGTGGCACTCGCAGACTCCTCACCGTGTCCCTGCAGGACTGAGCGCTGTCCCCAGCCTCCCCCTCTGCACCTGCACTTCCATTTCCTCCAGGAAAAAACAGCCTGCAGCCAGCTGGACAATTTCATCACCCCAGAGCCCAGATTCTGGTAAGTGTTAGCTCAGTGCCAGAGGGGCTGTGGTGCCAGTGGTCACGGCAAAGCAGGGGCAGAAGCATCTTTGGGAGGGCATCCAGCCCCTTTCTGCATAGTCTGTGTGGGGAGGAAAGAAAAAACCCAGCCCTCCCTAGGCAAAAAACCCCAAATCACTGTCTCTGTGTGTCAAAAAAAGGGCCACAGTGGAGGGGAATAAGTCTAAGGTCAGTGTTGGGGCCTCAAGGCCAAGGTGAGTTTAAGACAATGCCAAAGCTGCTCTGCCCCAGGCCAGGCCTTACAAAGGACTGGGACAGGTGGAGAGGGAGGTGACAGCCCTGTCCTGGGGCTGTTTCTCCTGATCAGAGCGGTCCCTGCTCCAGTCTGAGCTGACAGACCCAGTGAGCACCAGGCTCACCCAGGAGGGAGGCATCCAGCCAACAGTGCACGTACAATCCAGAGAGGGTCCTGCCCCGACTCCCAGCCTGGAGCTCCTGGGAAAGCCACCCCAACTTCCAGCCAGCATCCCTCCGTGCAGAGGGATTACGTTTTCCCACGTTTATCCCAGCAGAGCGAGGGGACAGGAGGGTGCTGTGGTAAGAAGGGGCTGCTGAGAGGGTCTTCCAAGTCCAAGTCACCCCCCTGCAGCCCAGGAGGACACAGCCAGTACCAGCTGGTGGCCTGCCAGGGGTTACAAGCTCTCTGAGGAGCTGAAGGGGACAAACTTGGCGTGTTTGGTTGGGGACACTGGCATCTGTCCATCAGCCTCCTCGCTCAGCTTGAAGAACATCTCCTGCTCACGCTTCTTCTGGTTCAGCTCATCCTCCAGGGCCTTAAGCACAGAGAACAACACAAGAGCTGTGTTTGACACTGCTCTGGAGCTATGGGTGCTGTCCCCCACAGCCAGGCAGGACACCCACCCTGNGCCCACCCCCAGCAGCCCCCACCTTCTTCCGCGGCCTCAGCTTATCTCGCCACTCCTTCATGTGCTGGTTGTGGTTCTCATCCAGGGACTTCAGCTTCTGGGTTTCGTGCTCGATCAGGAGGTGACACTTCTCGTTCTGAAAGCACATCACCAAACGCAACACCCATCAAGCAGCTGGAACACCCGGTCAAACGGGGCTGGTCTAGGCCAGAGACATTCGGAGCTCTGAGCTCCACGTGTAGACACAGCGACAGAACCCTCTCAAGGCACGAGCAAGGGGACATCGACTCCTGCCAGTCCCCTGCAGCCACTTCTCAAGAGACTGGGAGCTGCAGAGGCAGCTCTGGGAGACCAAGCCATGAGGGATGAGTACCTGGAGATGCTGGAGCTCGTTGGCATTGCTCTCACACTGGGCCTGCATGTCCTTCATCTGCGACTCGTGCTTCTGCTGCTGGTGCAGCCGTTCTGCCTTCTGCCTCTTCTCCTCCTGCAGGGCAAACTGCCCGGGACAAAAGCATTGCCCAGGTCTCTGGGGCTGCCTGCGAGACCAGCCCAGCTCCCACTGTCACACAGGAAAGAAGGGGAAGCCCCGAGGACATTTCCCAATACAAATCGCGATGGAGATGGCGCTGCGAACCACACGCGATGCCACAAAACAGAGCCCCCTAACCCAGCAGCAGGTTCCAATCTGAAAATAACAGCTTTTTCCCCAAATTCCCTTCTCCCACCAAGCCAATCCTCAACTCCTGGTGCCCTTTGAGGCCCTGACCTGTTTGATCTTCTCCCTCTGCTCGGAGGCGCTGCCACTGGAGTGGATGTGGAGGCTCTTCTTGTACATGGCCATGCGTGTCTTGCCCTCGCTGCGCTGGATTTTGGGCAGCCGGGCCCTCTCCTGCTGCTGCCGGACCTTCAGCTGCTCCAGCATGCGCTGGTTGTAGCGCTGCATCTGCTCCCTCTCCTGCACACAGACAGGGGTCAGAGCGCCAGGGACACCTCTCCAGAGCCCCGAGCAACAGAGGCAGCTGGGGAGCAGATTTGGGAGTGGCTGGTGGCACTCCAGCAGGAAAAGAGGGGATGGCAAGGACTGCACATGATGGGAAAGCAGAGGAGAAGGGGCTGGAACTGCCACCCTTCACTCTCTGCTCTGGGAATCAACCGTGCCTAATCATGGGCAGTGGCAGGTTTCTGGGAAAGCCCCCCAAAATTCCCAACTCCTTGCACGTTAAATGCACTCAGCACAGAGCACACTTCCCAGGCAAGAAGGCTTTATTCTGGTCCTTTCCCACCAGTAATAACCAAGCCCTTTAACTCCCAACCCACCCTTCCCTTCTTTCAGCTTGGAAAGGAAACCCCCAGGGACACGTGGACGCTGTGCTGGCCCACACCAGCATGGGAAGGTGCAAATCCTTCACCTTCTCATGCTTGCGAAGCAGCTCGTGCCTCTGCAGGAAATACTGGTCCTTCAGCTGCTGCTTGATGAGCTGGTGTTTCTCCTGCTGCTGACGCTCCTCCAGATTCCAGATGCAAGCTTCCCGGTCTGTGGGAGGAAAGAGGAGCAGAAGATCACCCACCCCGGCCTCTCATCCTGGTCACACAAGGTGTCCCAAGCTCCAGAGACCTCTGTGCACACAAACAGCGCTGCAGATGTCGGGGGTGGTCATTCACCTCCTGTTTTCCAAGAGAAATTGGTTGAAAACCATATTGGAGCTCGATTTCTTGCAATTATGAAGCCTAATTGGTTCATATTTGTAAAGCACTTTTGAAGATTAAAGCACAAAGTATTATTATTGTTAAACATTTAGACAGGACCTGGCAAAGCTGGTTTTTTCCCACATCCCATCCTGCCAGCTTGCAACTCTGTCACAGCATCTGCTGTGTGGGAAGAGGCAGGGCTGGATAAACCCATGGTGACAGCACTCCCTCCCAGCCTTTGCCACCCACCTCTCATCAGCTGCTGCTTCTTGTTGAGGCACTCCCGCTCCTTGTCACAGATCTCTCTTTTGTTCTGGGCAGTGATGTTCTTCATGGCCTGCTCCAGATCCTCCTTCTGCTTGGCCAAGAACTCCTGTTCCTGTTAAAAAAACCAGCAGTGCCACCACGAGCCCTCCTTCTGCTGCAGCTCGGAAAGCAGCTGCTGGTGTTTCAGAACCTGCCAGTCCCTCAAGAAGAAGGAAGGATGTTTTTGTGTACTACACACTTCCCAATATTGGAGCTGGGGAGATCTTCCCTGAGCCTCACCATGGTTTGTTTCTTCTGGGTGAAGTCGTCCATTTTCGCCTTCAGGTTCCCTTTGCGCTGCTGCCGTGGCAGCTTCTCCACCTCGTTCTTGACCTGTGGGGAGGAGATGAAATTTCCCTGCAGGTAACTCTAGGTGAGGAGCAACCCCAGCTGGTGTCACTGAACAGCTCGGGAACCACCCAAAAACACCTCAAGAGTCACCCAAAAAGGGCCTCAGGAATCACCAAAAAGCACCTCAGGAATCACCAAAAACACCTCAAGAATCACCAGAAGGCACCTCAGGAATCACCAAAAAGGACCTCAGGAATCACCCAAAAAGGACCTCAGGAATCGCCCAAAAAGGACCTCAGGAATCGCCCAAACCCACGACTTTCCTCATAAAACACCAACCGCTTTCCTCTCCAGTTCCACCACGAGAAACTCCGAATCTCCCTGGGAAGAAAGAGCTGCAGGAAAGCTCCTTCCCTCCTTTCCACGCCCATTTTTACCTCCTTCTTCATCTGCTTGAGCTGCTCCAGGAAGCGGCCGTGGTCCCTCTCCTGCTCCAGGCGGATCCTCTTGGCCTCCTCGCGCCGGCGCTGGGAGTGATCCTGCTCCATCCTCTCGATCTGCTGCTTCTGCTGCCTCTCCAGATTCTCCAGCTCTGTGTCGTAGAACTTCTTCTTTGCCTGCCCAGGAAGGCAACCAAGGGAACAGCTCAGCCTTCCTCTCGGCTTCATTGCCTTCCAAAAGTTTAAAAAGTGAAAAGAGGGGGGAAAAAAAAAAAAAAAAGGCCAGGGATTGTTCCTGCTTGGATTGAGCCTCTTTCCAGAGGGAAACTTCCAACCAACACCTCACAAAGTTTGAAGCTCTGTGCGAAGCTCCAACAGTGCCCTCGGGCCATGGAAGGAGAAGATCTTTAAGGTCCCTCCCAACCCAAACCATTCTGTGATTAACTTCCAAATTATTTTACTTCAACAGAAGCTGCCCATGGAGGCACCGAGTGTGTGAGCCCAGTTTATTCAATTTACACTCAAAGCCCTGCCAGATTTCCTGCTGTCACACTCAGACCATGCTGCTTTCTTATTTAAAGGTGGTTTTTTTGGTTCTTTTTTTCTTTTTCTCTGTAAATCACAACAGCACTATAAACTGTTTCTCACAGCAGCCATGAACAGACATAAAAGAAAAGATCACAAAAGAGAGAAAATCCAGAACAACCCTTCCCCTGCTACACCCTGCCAGGCAAAGGCTGCCAGTGCTTCCAGAGCTGCAGAGTGCCACAAAACCTCCATCCTACCCATGCTTCAAATCCCAAAGGGTGATGCCCGAGGTTGCTGCAGCTCGGAGAGCATCCCCCTGTGTGGGACACGGAGGAGTTGGATTCCCAGCTGATTCCCAGGGGTTTTCCCAGCCTTCCTACCATCATCTCCTGCTCGAAACGCCGCAGCATCTGCTCCAGCTGCAGCTGGTGTTTGCTGTTCAGCTGGGCCTGGTTCCTGTGCTCCTCCTTCTGCAGCAGACGCAGCTCCCGCAGCTCCTGGCGCCTGCACAGGGGCACGGAGGGGCACGGAGGGACAGGGAAAGGCAGGGTCAGGCAAGGTCAGAGGGATGCGATGGGCAGAGATGGTCACACCCACAAGCAGAGCATTCCAGCAGGGAGAGGAAGCTGCACCTCCATCCCACAGCAGCCTGCCCTCGCTTTGAGCACAGGCAGGAGGGAGATCCCCGCGGCCTGATGTGCTCCAGGGGCTGGGACACAGCAGGAAGCAGGAGGGAACTGCTGGAAAACCATCAGCTTCCACAGGTAAGGCCCATCAGCATTCACAGCTTCTCAAACAAGCCCTGGCAAGGCTCCTGAAGTGATTCTGCAGGCACTGGTGTCCCGCAGCAGCCCAAAATACCCATTGTGCCAGCTGGGTTATAGTGCTCACTGCTCCTCAGATCCCAGGCTGGACTGCTCTGGCCTGCACTGTATCCATTCTTATTCACTCCTGGGTGGCAGGAAGAGCAGTTTTCCCAAATTCTGACCCATCTATCACGGCATTTCATCACTCCCCTCAACCAGCTCAACCCTAAATGAGCTCTGCTAATGAGCTTTTTACATAAATCTGATGTTGGGGCTGAGGAATAAGGTGGTCACAGGGACACAAAGTGTTTAGGACAAATTATCCTCTCAGAGAGTCCCCAAGAGGGAGCATGGAATTGGGCATCAAATGAAATAATTTGTATTTTAGTTATTTTAAGGGCCTTTTCATTTCAGTGCTAGAAACAGCAGCTCCTCTTTCTGAGAATAAGTCAGGGATGTTTGAAAGCTGTAAGATCTGCAAAAGAGTCATCAAGGAGGGAGGAGACACCCATGAATAATAAATGAGCTCCAGGAGTTTACAACTCCCTTGGCCTTTCTGTTAATGAAGTCTGAGAACAAAAGGAAGAGGAGCATCTTGAGAAGATTTCTGAGCTCATTTCCATCGAGCCAGCCCTGGGAACACATTCAGTCATCCCCAGGGGACAGAGCCAGGCACAACAAACCTCCCCTTGTCAAGGCCTTGCTGCATCTTGAGCTGCATCCCTCCTTCGCCTGTCCAAGCAGGACCAAGACAGAGCACGAGAGGCCTTTAGGACTCCTGGATTAGCTCAGAGAGAGGAAAACCCTGCCCTCCCTCCATCCCAGTGCCCCACTTGCCTGAGAAACCTCATCTCTTCATCCTTCTTCTCGTCCTCACTGATGATTTTGGAGGTGGTGACGCTCACCTCCACCCCGTCCACCACGAACTTGCGGGTGCGTTTCAGGGTCTTCTTGTACATCTGGGAGTCCTGGGGTGGGCAGGGAGGGAAGGAGGGGCCCGTGAAGCAGCTCCCCGGGGCTGCAGCAGCTGGACTGGAGCCCTCAGAGCTATTTTAATGCTGTTGTTCATGAGGAACGTACAGAAGGAATCCACACGGAGCACAAATTATCAGTGAATCTGGAGATCCAGCCTGGCTACCACGGAGCAGCAGGACTTCCACCCTGAAGAAACCTGACCCCCCTCTCAAAGACCCTTCCTCACCATGAGCTAACATGGTTTACTCCCTGAAAAATCAAAAAAACTCCTTTCCCCTTCTAAAGGATGGACTTAGGGAGCAATTCCATGTGTGGCATCACACTCCTCCTCCTCAAGGAGACCAGATGTCCTGGGAAAGGTCGTGAGGAGGGGGAAATTCCTGTGCAAGAGCATCACATTTCCAATCATTAGGGATTGCAGGCTCCTGTGGGGGACGTTGGCTCTCCAGCTCACAGCAGGAGGTGGGGAAAAAGTTATGTCAAGAAAGGTTTTTGGGCACGGGAAGTTCTCACTCATGCAGGCAACACGACAAAGATCTTGTGCAACACATCCCTCTGCCCCCTCAAGTCACAGCATTTCTTCCCCTGGAGCTCAGCAAATACCATTCCAGTTATTCTGCCTCTTTCTCTAAGCCCTGCTGACCTGGTCAGCTCCAGGTCAAGCATTCCCAGCCTCCAGGAAGCTTCAGCAGAAGCCAAGAAGCCTGGGAGGTCTTTGTGCAGTCCCTGCTGACACAAGCCAGGCCAGATGTTGGGCAGGTTGGGAAAACCAAGAGAGCCAAAAGCCCAGAGGAACTTTTTCCTGGGATCAGGTGCTCTAGGGAAGAGCAGCAGAGTGAAGGACTATGGATAAAGTTTAGGAAGTCCCATTTGGGGTTTCACACTTGAGCAAGGACAAGTCAGGCTCGTGGCGTGGTTACTTCACACAAAACAGACACAGGACATCAGGCTTCCCCCAGATTTCAGTGGCCTGGCACAGAAGAGGACACATGAACCTACAGCAGCTCCACCAAGAGCTTCCCCTTCACTTGGGGACATTCCCTGTCCCCCTGGCACAGCCGAACCCCGCTGTGCTGCCCTGAGCCCAGCCAGGACATGGAAAACAAACCCTGGAAAGCTTTCCCTAGGGAATCCCAGCACCCCTGGCACCACTCTCACCTTGAGGGAGATGGAGCCACTCTCCCTGTTGAGGGACAGGTCAGCAGACAGGGAGGGGGTGAGGTCCATGCTCTCGGAGGCCGAGGTGCTGCCAGAGTCCGAGTCCCCCTTGGAGCGGCTGCCAGGGAACGGCCCTGGAGGCTCCAGGATTCCATTGGCCAATTTCTCCTCGCTGAAATTCTCCAGGAAAACACTGTCTGGTCGCTCCACCATGCTCTTCCTCTCCCCGAGGCTCTTCCTCTCCCCGAGGCTCTTCCTCTCCTCCCTGCCCACCCTGGGCTCCTTGTTCTCCTCCATGGAGTGACCCAAATGTCCCGGCTGCAGGATGATGTCCGGCTTGTCCTGGCTGGCCAAACCGGGTTTTGTGGAGTGGTTGCTCTCCAGTTTGTCACTGTCACTGCTCCTCCCTTTATCTGACACTTTGTGGCTCTGGCCATCTGCGCTGTCCTTGCCGGTCCCCACGGAGCCGTTCACAGCTTTGGGCAAGGAGGAGTCTGGAGCTTTCTCCCCATCCAAACTCAGCTGGCTCGCCTCGGAGGGGTCCCGCTTGTGCTTCCCAGGGGGCTGCAAACACAGGGAAGGGCAGGTGTTGGGTTTGGCACCACCACTCAACACAACTGCAAGGGCTACAGGGCCCCTCTTCAGAGCAAAATCACCCTGAACGAAAGAGTTACTGAGAGGAAATTTCTCTTTTAGGACATCTGCCCTGGGATATTTCCATCCTTCTCCAGGTTTGTGGCCCCAAGGATTACAGAACCTGGGAGGAAGGAAGGGGAGCAATGAAAAAGCCCCAGAACCTGCACATCCTTAAGAGGCAGATGAGGGATTTGCACACCGAACTCCTTTTGCCAAGGCTAGCTCCACTATGGATGAACCATGTCCCTTTTTGAGGTTGAGATGTGTCCCCAGGCAGCTCTGAGATGGCCCCTTCAAAAAGCCAAGCCCAGGGGCAGATCTGCCCAGCTCCCTCCTCAGGCTGGTGGTCTCTCCCCTTTGCTTCCACTCCAGCTTCTCCAGCCTGCATCAGGGCTTATTTTCCTTTTTTTTATTTTTTTTTTTTTCCATTTTCCTTTTGTTTTGAGATCCTTTTCACAAGCCCCTCCTGTGAGCAGACACTGGTCCACCCCCAGCACCACTGTTTCTCCACGCCACCAAAATCCAGCCCCTCCCTGGTCAAGCAACCACTTTCCCTCCACCTGATGTTATCCAAAAACAGCTTTTGGAGGCTGGAAAAGTTGCCAGGCTCCTTCCCCCCCCAGCACAGCCACAGTGGTGAAGCTGCTCACCGAGGCAGACTCCGAGGAATCATCCTCCTCTGCTTCATCCCGACTCTCCTCGATCTCCTCCATCACCTCGGCCTTGGCCTCGGCCACCAGCTCCCGCAGGGCCCTGTTGCTGGTGACTTTGCTGACAAAGGGGTGCTGAGAACAGGGCACAGTGAACGTGTGAGGTGGCCAAAATCCCACCTTGTGAGCTCACAGCCATGGCAAGCACGAATTTTTGGCTTTCAAAGACTTGAGGGTGTGGTTCTTTCCAGTGTCAGCCCCCAGAGGCATTCACAGCAGAGGGGTGGGGATGAGGATCAGGGCACACTCTGCACAAAGCTGCTTTATGGCAGCAGCCCCTCCCAAAAAAAGCAGCAGCAGCAGCATTAAACAAGGGGGCATCCACCCACAGGACGTCACCAGGAGCAGGGCAGGAGCAGTCTGCAGGATCCCTGGGAGCAAGCAGAGCCTGGGGGAAGGTTTAATTGGGATGGGGCTGGAATCACTCAGCGCTCACAGTGGCTGAGCTGCAGCAAAAGGCTGGGCAGTGCCTGGGGTCTGTGCACCAGCACACACTGAGGGACTGCAGCCAGTAGGGAACAGCAGCCTCCAGGTTTTTGCTCTGATTTTGGGAAGGGACAGGAGGAAAGGAGTTGAATTTCAATCAGGGTTAAGCAGGTACAGCCCAAGCTGGCTGCCACATGGGCATTTTCAGGCAGCAGGAGCTGTTTTTATTCCAGATGGGGTTCTGCAGTTTGCTCCTAAGGGAAAAATACTGCTGGTCCTTTTTGGAGCATTTTAGGGCTGAAAAGTGCAATGAGCTGTCTAAAGAAGACAGAAATCATCTGAAACCAGTCTGGGGTCACTGGTCTGGTCCCTACCTCCAGCAGCTGGGCAGCACTGGGCCGGGTCTCTGGGTTCTTGTCCAGTGCCTTCTTCAGGAAGTCTCTGAACTCCAGGGACCTTAAAACACAGCTGGTGGTGAGAAATTCAGCAGAGGAAAGGCCTCAAATGGCACAGGGGGCAGCTTGATCCCTCAGCAGCTTCTGACCTAGCTTGCAACTGGCCATAACGAGCATTTAGCGCCCATGGGAAACCCTGTGCTCAGTTATTCTGATTATTTGTAAGAGAAGCAGCTGCAGGGCCAGGTCAGGGACCAGGTTTTGCCTTCGCTGTGCTGGCAGCAGCTGGTGGGGACTGAGCCCCGGGGCCATGGCAGAAGCAGGGGAGGACACAGCAGTTGTCCCCCAAAGGCAGCCCACGGCAGGAGCTGCTTGGGGACAAGGAGCTGTGCCCAGAGCCCCAGTGGGACAGGGTGGCTGTGAAGGACCAGCAAGCCCATAGGAGGGCACCCTCAGCCTGCAGAGTGCAGCTCTGAGCTCCAGAGCGTGGCCCTGATGTCACTTGTGGCCTCTGAGCAGCTCCAGAGGCAGCGTTCCCACCCTGCCCGCACTGCTGTGACAGTCTGGGACAGCGCTCTGCCACTAATGTGCTGCTGGCTGACCTGCAGCAGCTTTTATGATTTACAAATTAACAAATAAATGAATGAATTAATAAAAATTAACTGGCTGGTCTTCTTCTACATGCCAAAGTGGCTTTCCAGACTTCAGGGAAAGCAATTCTGGAGCTCTTGGCCATCCCCAGCTTTAGAGAAAAATCTACACACGGGATGTTTTGACAACATCCAAGGGTTCACCCCTCATTCTGGGGGGCTGAGGGTGAGGACAGCTCTCCCTGTGCTGCCTGTGAGCACAGTGTGAGCATCCTGCCCTCAGCCAGCAGTGCCTTCCCAGCCCCTTGCACACAGCTGGAATACAGCTAAAATCAAATTAAACATAACACTCAAATTAAACAAAGACTGCTAAAATCAACTGGGGGGGATGATGCCTCGGATTTTAACTTTGAGATTTCCCAAACCCTGCAGTGCTCAGGCTGTGACTCTGCAGGGTTTGGCAGCCTGGGAGCTGCTGCTCTCTCACGTTCACAGGGACACAACAAAGCCTCTCCAAGGCTGCTCCCCAAGGACACCCAGACTGTCCTGGGCCCAAAATGTGCAACCCAACACCTTGAGAAGGGGGGGAAGCTGGGGAAATGCCATCATGAGCTAAAGTTTGAATTGGGGAATTGATGCTGAGATGCAAATGGCCCAAAGCTCTAAAGGGGTGAAGAACTCGTGACTCGGGGTCCATCCTGGGCTCCATGGTGAGAGCAGCCTCTGGCTCCCCAGGCTGTGCCTTTGGAGGCCTTTCCAATCAATATCCACCTTTATTCCCTCCCTCCTGCCTGGCCTCTGTTCCTAGGGAGCCACTTGAGGATCATGTGCGCTGGGAGATGCTCCCCGTGCTGCAGCAGGGAAAGATCCCTCAATCCCCCCCCTCCCAGGGCCATCCCCAGCCCCCCTCACCACTTGGAAGGGCAGCTGAGCGTGGGTGGGTCGGACTTGGCGATCTTCAGCAGGACCCTCATGGGGTTCAGCTCGTGGTGGGGAGGCTCAATCTGGGCCATCTCGATCAGGGTGATCCCCAGGGACCAGATGTCAGCCTTGTAGTCGTAGGGAGTGTCCTTCATGGTCTCACACATCACCACCTCCGGGGCCATCCTGCCAAGGGCAGAGCAGGCCTGGGGTGACGCCGCTGCCGCCCAGCTCGAGTGGAACTGAACGCTTCAAATAACCCCCAGCGCTGCCGAAAACGCAGCTTTTCCCCTCAGCTCCCGGGTTTCAGAAGCAGCAGCAGCATCCTTTGCAAGGGGTGCAAGCCCCTCCCTCCCGCACACACAGCCCCTGCAGACCCCCAGGCCGTTGACATCTGGCGCGGATGTTGCTTCAGAGCATCCATTAGTCCCAGCAATTCCATTCCTTCAGCAAGTCGACTGATTTAGAGGTTGTGTTTCTGGGGCAGGCGCTCGTTCCCACGTGCTTGGAGCAGCTCCAAAGCCCATCCCAGCCCCAGGAGCAGGGAGAGCACACTTGGCTGTCCCTCTCTCCAAGCCTGGAGCGCTGTGAGCCTTCTGCTGGCTCTGTGGCACCACACGGAGCTCCCACACCACTGAGGCTGCTCACAGCTCTGGGCAGGCAAGGAAAACCCTTGAACGTGCAGAAAATGGCCAAGAATGCTGATGAAAATCCCCCCCAGCCCAAGGCACCAACACACCGCGAAGCTGTCAGACCCCACTCCAGAGCAAACCTGATTTTCAGCAGCGAAGCCCCTCGTGAGCACGGGGTTTCTCAGCAAGCAGGGACTCACCAGTAAGGGGTCCCAATGAAGGAATCTCGCTTCTGCAAGGTTTTCATGTTCTTGGCAGACACCCCAAAGTCAGCTGCAAAGAGCAGTAACATTAGAGGCCGGAGGAAAATGAAAAAAAAAAACCAAACCCTTCTGAGCTAGCACACTTGGCCGAGACACAGCTTGGAAAGCAAACAACACACTCTGAAGGCAAGAACGTGGTACCACGGGCTGTGTCCTCCGAGCTGAGCATCAGGAATTAAATTTGCTTTGGGGTACATGACCCCTGGGATTTTCCTCTCCCATGTTCTATAAACCAGGCACAACAACCCCCTCCTGCCAAACCTTACACGTCTAGGAGGAAGCTGAGCTCTCTTCTGCAAACAAAAGCAGCTCCATGGCAGATTTTGGGATTTATTTCATGGCAAAAAGCTTGATTTTACAGCAGAAAAACCAAAGTGTTGTTCCATTCCTCCACAGTAGATTTCAGGACTGATTTCAAAGCAAAAAGCCTGATTTTTGAGCAGAAAAACCAGAGAGCTGTTGCATTCCTCCACAGCAGATTTCAGGACTGATTTCAAAGCAAAAAGCCTGATTTTTGAGCAGAAAAACCAGAGAGCTGTTGCATTCCTCCACAGCAGATTTCAGGAGTGATTTCATAGCAAAAGACCTGATTCTAGAGCAGAAAAACCAAAGTGCTGTTGCACTCCTCCATAGCAGATTTCAGGACGGATTTCATAGCAAAAATTCTGACTTTAAAACAGAAAAACCAACGTGCTGTTGCATTCCTCTCTCCCCTCCAGCCACTACAAGATGCCTCTCCCTGATTTTGTCCTTTCTGAGCCCAAGTGAACCCAAATCAAACCGGGCAGACCTGCAGAGGGGACTGAGCCCACTCCAGGTGCGTTTGCTCTCCAGGACAGCCCTGGTGGCAGCTGGAGGAGCTGTCACCCATCCCCAGGGTGAGCCCAGGGTCACCCTCTGAGCAGTTCCTGCAGATAAATCCCCCTGTCCTCCCCCAGCAGCTCACTGGGTGCCAATTTAACTCCAAAGCAGAGCGAGCTGGCAAAGCAGCCCTTTGGCAAAACTCCCCCTGTCACCAGCAAAGCTGGTGTGCAGATAAGAGGAATTCTTCCAGCTCCCAGCCCTGCCAGCTGGCACCCTGCACAGGATGCTCAGCAAGCCAAAAAGGCACAGAAATCAGGTTCAGAGAGGGATTAAACAAACTCAGGGAAGAAAAATCCATCTATCTGCAATCCCAATAGCAAATCCCTCAATCCTGACAAGCTCAGGGGCACCCAAACCCTACAGTCCACATCCAGCTGTCCTTGGTGGGGCACGGAATGGCTCCTGCCCTGCTCCTGTGCCGGGGACTCACCGAGCTTGATGTCCCCATCCTGGGTGAGCAGCACATTCCCAGCCTTCAGGTCCCTGTGGATGATCCTTTTGCTGTGTAGGTAGTGCAGAGCTTCCAACATCTGGCGGCAAATCACCTGGATCTGAGGCTCGGTCAGGCCCCTGTCCAGCTCTGCAGGGAGGGACAGGGATGTTAAACAGGACAGGGATAAAGTGATGCTCACCTGAGCAGCAGGGAAGGGCCAGGTCACCCAGCAGAGCATGGCAGAGCTGCTGTCCCCGTGTTGGAGCAGCAGGAGAGGATGGAAATCAGCTCGTTAAGGTGATTTATTCCCAAAGCCAGCACTCGCAGCAGAATTTCCACCTCTCGGAGCTGCTGGCTCACAGCTCCCTCCTGGGAATGCTCAGCTGAGCCCTTGGAACAGTGGATGAGGAGGGAGAGGAGGGGGAGCCAGAAATGCTCGGGATGGGGTCTGAACTCCAGCAAATTCCCTGACAATTTGGGAAGGCAGACAAGCTGGGTGTCAGCCAGCTGCTGTGAGAGGAGGGAGCTGAACGGGGCTGCAGGGTCAAAAACAGGCCTGGACACCAGCAGCTCTCAGTTATTCCCCAGGGAATTGGGGGAGCCAGGGAATTATCCCTGCTGTGGGGACGCAGTGCAGCCCCCTAAACATCCCAAGGGCCAGGCCACTTTCCAAAGGAAGAAGATTTAAATGCTCACCGGGGTTATCCCTACCCACTGAGCTGCCTTTTTGGGCAGCACCAGTTTATATTCCATGTGTCCCTGGACACTCTCAGGAACACTGTGGGATTCTTGGGGCTGTCCTGTGCAGGGTCAGGAGCTGGATTTCGTGTGTCCCTTCCAGCTCAGGATGTCCTGTGATTCTGTTTCTCTGTTTCTGGTGCTCTCGGGGACTGGTGTGACCTCGCTGCTGAGCTCTGCGGGGTCACCTCCAGCACCCCAGAGCAGCTTCCGAGGGGACAGCTCTGCAAAGCATCTCCCCTCCGGAGGGCCAGCACCCCCTGGGCTGCCCTCCCTCCCTCAGCGAGGGCTCTGCGTGCACATCCCTCCTCCAGCAGGGCACAGGGGGCTCAGGCAGCACCAGAGGGGGCTGATGCAGGGACCCCAGAAGCTGGGACAGATGTTTGTTCAGAGAGAGAATCTCAACCACAGCCACAAGCCAGGGGTGCTGGCTCAGCCACTCTGCTCCTCCTTTCCTCACCAAGTTCCCTGGGAAAAGCTGATGATTTTCACCCTCCCTGGAGCAGAAGGCAGTTCCAGTGGGCCACAGGTTTTGTACAGAAGATTTGGTGGGGATGGGGAGGTGGAACAGGCAGCATTCTGAAATTCTGGGATTTACTAATTCTGAATTTCCGAATTCTGGGAGCGTTCCTGAGCTCCAGCTCCTCCTGGCCCTCGCTCAGGGGTCACAGAGCCACAGCCAGGCCACTCCCTCATGGTTTTCTATGCTGCCCTTTTCAGGTTCTCCAGAGAGGAGCCACCAATCCTCAGGAGCATTTTCATGTCCCAAGAGATGGGTAAAACCCCTCCTGTTTTGGTTTTCCACAAGGAAGGCACCATTCCCTCCAGCACTTCAGGAAAAGTATTTTTTTACACTGTAATTTGGAGCCACATTAAAGAAATTCCCTGAAGGAGGGATGAGGTTTAAGGGCTGAGTCAAAGATGATCAATTTGATTCCTGGAAATAAAAAGAAAGCGAGGCCTTTGGAAAGATCAGGGAATAACCCCCAGGGAGATGTGGCTGTGTGCCAGGTGATGTCAGTGTCACATCTGCTGTGCACAGGGGATGCCACCCCCGGGGTCACCCACAGAGGGGCTGTGGCACCAGCCAGGGCTCTTTTGGGGCACAGCCACCCATCCCTGCTGCCAGCAGCTCTGGCTGCGTGGAAGGGAGGGAGTTAAAAAAGGGGGAATTGCTGCAAAGCGCAGTTTATCAGAGCTCTGCTGCCTCACCAGACGACTGATAGCATATGGAGAAGTCAGCAAAAAGATCTGGGGAAATTCATCCTGACAAGCACCCAGCTTAAACATCTCAGCCCTGCTGCCCTTCCCCAGGAGCTGTGGGAACAGCATCCCAAACACCCAGTGCCCTCAGCAGATAAATATTTAAATTCAGCTTTTCCCCACAGCCAGACTCTCCCTTCTTCCCAAGCCTTGTGCTCTGCTGATCCCGGCAGCATTTCCATCACAAAAGGACATTAAAGGAGCTCAAAAGCCACCCCAGGGCTGCCACAGGGTATGAAAATCGGCAAACTCCTGGGAGAGAAGGGGCAGCTGTGCCACCCATGCCTGCCATCTGTCTGAGGGCTGCTCCTGGGGTCGTGCCAGGGCGCTGGAAATGCCCTGTGGGCAGCAGGTGAGGGCAGAGGGCACTCACCCAGCATCGTGGCATCCACGGCCCCACCCGGGCAGAACTCGATCATGATCTGGGGGAACAAAGAGAGCGTTAAAGCCAGGCTGTGCCTCACTGGGAAAAGGGAGGGAAGAGGAGGCAAAAGCTGGGTTTGCTCCCCTGCACGGCACAGCTGCCCCTCGACCCGTGCCCCTCCCCAGGGCACATCCCTTGGGCACTCGGAGCATCTCCCCGGCCCCAGGGTCACACCCCACTCTCTGCCCACCTCCCAGGGACCCTCCCGGGGCTGTGACATCCCCCAGCAGCAGCTTCAGCATCTCCAGCTGCCCCTGTTGCCATCCCTTGCCGCTGCCCTCGGGAGCAGGGGTGCCAGTGGGATGGGATAACTGGCACAGCTGTGAGCTGATGTGGCTGGCAGAGACAGCAGGCAGGGTCTTCCCTGCCAAGTGAGGGATGGGGAGGGCTCCCGTGCCTTTTTTTTAAACTATTTTTATTTCCCCACATTGCTCGGGAGTTCATTGCTCTCTTATTTTGAGCAGTCTGGGGGGAAACTGTGACAATAAAGAGGGTGGGCACATTCCCTGGATTTTGCCATTCCTTGCCAGGGATGTGCAGAGCCCTGCCAGTGCCACGCATCTGCCTGCCTGCTCCCTGCCGCCCCTCCCAGCTGTCCCCAGCACCTCAGGGATGCAAGATCCTCTCCCCTTGCTGTTGGAATCCCAGGATCAGAAAGTTTTCAAGCCTGAAGTTTAGATATAGAAGTCGTAAAAAGAATAGAATAAAGTAAAAAGTTGCAAATGCAGTAACACAGAACTGTGTGTTGGTACATGACTGGATAAAAAAGTCCGCACTGCCACGGAGATGTAACGCAGGTTGGATTGATTATTGGTGGAGAAATCACAACAACGTGTGTGGCGTTAGTTTATTGGGCAATTCACCTTCAGAAGACCTTGTAACCTACAATCTTGTGGCCATTTTTGAACTAATTCTGAATTTTAGTAATTCTGAATTTTATTCATTCTGAATTTACTAATTCTGGGAGCATTCCTGAGCTCCAGCTCCTCCTGGCCCTCGCTCAGGGGTCACAGAGCCACAGCCAGGCCACTCCCTCATGGTTTTCTATGCTGCCCTTTTCAGGTTCTCCAGAGAGGAGCCACCAATCCTCAGGAGCATTTTCATGTCCCAAGAGATGGGTAAAAACCCCTCCATGGCTGACCTTTGCAGACCTCTGTGAAGGCATCCCTACACCTTCAAGATAAAGAAACGAGAGATCAGCCTCAACACCACACACAAGTGGTCCCGTCTCCGCCCAGCACAATCCCGACACCTCCGCTCTGCACAGGCTCGGCCCCGGTTCCCCGCTGCCCTCTGGGGATAAATCTGTAATCAGATAAACTGATTACAATTTCAAGCAGCCAGGGATTCCGAGGGCCAAGAGATGCTTCACCTCTGCAGCGAGCCCTTCTCCTGGCAGAGGTGACCCAGGGCAGCATTCCAGAGCGCTGAAATGCCCGAGCTGGCCCCGAGGACAGAGCCTGAGCACTGTTCACCAGCTCAGCTCTCCAAACCCATCCAGAGGGGGTCACCTTACTCAAGGCAGCTCCAAGCTCTGGCCCAGGAGCTCAGGGAAGAAGGTTCAAGCTGCTCCCCCTTTCCCATGGTTTGATTCTGCAGCTCCAGGACAGCCACATCCCACCTTTCAGCTCCTCTGCAGGGCTGAGGGAAGGGCACTTACGCACTGGTGGGAGGGAATTGCTCTGTTCCGGGGCAGAACAGCGAGCAGGGGCAGGAGCCGGGCTGCAGCAAAGCTGGGATTGCTCTGTGGGAATCGGCCCAGGGAGTCAGAGAGGGGACAAACGGAGGTGACAAACCCAGGCAGGTGTGACAGAGGCACCATTGGAGGAGAATAACCAGGGGCCAGGGCTGGGAGAGCATTTGAAACAGGCGGGGGGAGAGAAGCAACTGGGAAGACAACTGGACCATTCCCAAAGCAGGAGAACCAATGCCCACCTGGCACAGATGCAATAGGATTTTTTTTCTTAATTTTTTTGTCTGAGGTTTGTTTTTTTGGTTTTTTGGGGTTTTTTTTGAGGGGGGGGGGGGTGGGTTGGTTTTTTGGGGGGGTTTTTTGGGGTTTTGTTTGTTTGTTTTCTTTTGTTTCATACCTTGAACCAGAGCATCAGCAGCTTTAGAAGCAAATGGAAAAGCAGGAATTGCCTCCTGCCACGGTCCCCCCAGGTAGAGAACTGCGCTGTGCTCCATCATCACCCCAAAAAGCTCCAGGAGGATCTTTCCAACCCATTATTTTATGGTGTTCCTCACCACGTTCATCAGAGCAGACTAAAACCACCAGTGGCCACCAGCCTTTGCTGGGTTCCTCGGAGCGAAACTCACAAAATTCCAGTCAGGTTTGCAGTCTGGCAATGAGAAATCCAAGGAATCAGCCCAGTGTGTTTACCCAGGCACAGCAGCCTGCAGCTGGGCACTGGGAATACGGGGAAACACAGAAAACTTCCAAATACGCATTTTCAACAAGGGCAGAGATGCCAAAGGATAACTCTGGGTGTGGCCAGATGGTCCGAGCAGCTAAAAAAATAACGAGCTCGTTTCAGGCCAGAAAATCCTCTTTAAACAAACACAACTGGCAATCTCCCAGATCATCCTCCAAGCATGCTTCCTTCCAGGAGCAGGGCCAGCCTGGAAAACGCTTTGCCATGGAGGCAGTAGGAAAGCAGGCCTGGTTACATCAGTGTCTGTGAGTGTGAGCTGGGGGCACCCACACTCCTCCTCCTCCTCCTCCTCCTCCTCGGGGTCCAGGAGCCCTGTGGGGTCTGCAGGGAGCAGCAGCAAACATCCTGTTTATAATGATTTCCTCTGCACAAAAAAATCCAGCGACTTCCTCACCCAGGGCTGCTGGGGGAACACAGGGTTCCTGTGCCACATCAAAGCTCCTACGAATCCACTATCAAATTTTAGTTTCCAGTCCGTTACAACCACGCCAAAACTCACTGGTAGCTCCATTTCTGAGTTATTTGAGCAACACAACGGAGTGACAGCCCCAGCTAGAGCCCCCAGCTCCAAAATCACAGCCAAGGAATTCCCCATCCCCTGGGCTCACTCCCAGCTCCAAGGGATGCTCTGGCTGCACACACAGCAACAGATTTGGGCAGCTGGGTTGAAATAGAAAGGAACTTGCTCTCACTGCCTCTGTAAACCTTTGTGACAGTTTAAATTAGAAAGGTCTCTTTTCTCCTACACCTTTAACGGAACAAAAATGCAGAGGTCCACATGCAGACACCACAAAACTTTCCTTTGCAAAAAACCTTGGCAAGCGGCAATATTGAATTTAAATCTGAAAGCAGAAGTCCACGCAAGTTAAAGGACTTTGCTGATCACCTCGATGTTTCCCATGGCTCATCTTAATCCTGTGGTAACCACAGCAGGATCTGGAAGCATTTTGGGTCTGACAAAGCAGGACCAGCGTCTCCTGCCCAGCTGCTGAGGTGCCCCCAAGGTGGCACCGAGCCCCACCCTGGGCAGGACAGCTCTTGCCTTCTTGGGTGTGTCTGAAGTGCTGGAACATTCTCTAATGCTGAAACAAAAAGGAAAACCACACACACAAAGCTTATCTGGAAAGATAATTTCACCAAACACTGCCCAGCCACCAAGGGTGGGACAGCTGCTGGCCCTGAGCAGGGTTTGTGACTGAAGCCCAGCTCTGACTCAGCCAGCTGGCACTCAGAGGGCACTGCCCAGCCAGAAAGGGACAGGGGGACAGAAAACAAAAGCCATCAGCTGGGAACAAAAGCCATCAGTTCCTGCCCCAGGTGCCCCTGGGTGCCAGGTGCTTCCCAGTGCCACAGGAGGCCACCGGGTCCCCTTGGGGACAGACCAGCCCTTGGCTGGCGGGGCACTGGAGGTGAGGGCTGCCTGCAGGTGTTCCCTGGGATTTTGCTGCCTGTGCAGGGCACGCTGAGGAGTTTGGGGTCACAGAGGTGCTCCAGAGCTCCCAGGGCTGTTCTTGTGTGGGGACACCGTGACAAAAACTGCAGCCACCACCCTCTTCCCACCCAGCCCTGCGCCCTGCCTGTGCCCCCAGCATCCCCTGATCACAGAATCCCAGAATCCCTGGGTTGGAAGAGACTTCTAAGATCATTGAGTCCAACCCAACCCTGACACCTCAACTCAACCCTGGCCCCGAGTGCCACATCCAGCCTTGTCTCAAACACACCCAGAGGTGGTGAATCCACCACCAATACTTTATCCATTCCAATACTTTATCCCCCTTTCTGTGAAAAGCTTTTCCCTGATATCCAGCCTGTATTTCCCTTGGCTCAGCTCAAGGCTGTGTCCTCCTGTTCTGTCAGCTGCTGCCTGGAGAAAGAGCCCAAGCCCCACCTGAGCACGGGCACCTTTCAGGGAGCTCAGAGAGTGACGAGGGCACCTCTGAGTCTCCTTTTCTCCAGGCTGAGCATCCCCAGCTCCCTCAGCCGTTCCTCACAGGGCCTGTGCTCCCAGCCCCTCCCCAGCCTTGCTGCCTCCTCTGGACGTGCTCAAGGATCTCAGCGTCCTTCCTGAGCTGAGGGGCCCAGAACTGGACACAGCACTCGAGGTGCGACCTCACCAGATCCACCCTGCCTGGCCCAGAAACTGCAGCAGAGCTGAAAAAGCCCTCAGCAGTTTCCTCCCCCATTCTGCAGCAGAGGGGTTCACGTTGTTTGTGCGAGCAGCTGCTGGAAGCCACAGCATCCTGCTGCCACCTCCGGCACCCACGCTCAGCCTCGTGCCTCTGTCATGTTTTTGGGGCAGCTCTGAGGTGTCCTCGTCACCCACAGCGGAAAGCACCACCCCCAGCACAGCCTCGTGCTGCCACGGAGGGGCTGCGGAGATAAGAAAAATAAATTTGATGAAGGAAACCGCGCTCCACTCGCAGAGAGAGCTGGGGAAGGAAATGCTGCCAGCTTCCCTCCTTGCCACCCATCACACCTGGGCCCGCTTCCCTCTCTCCAGAGTGTGGTGGGCACAAAGTTCCTGGGGGTTTGCTGCTGTTGGCAGCAGTCATATCAGCTGGATATCAGGGAAAAGATTTTCACAGAAAGGGTGATAAAGTATTGGAATGCTCTGCCTGGGGAGGGGGTGGATTCACCATCTCTGGGTGTGTTTGAGACAAGGCTGGATGTGGCACTCGGGGCCAGGGTTGAGTTGAGGTGTCAGGGTTGGGTTGGGCTCGATGATCTTGGAGGTCTCTTCCAACCCAGGGATTCTGGGATTTCCACCTGGGTGTTCTCCAAGTTGGAGCAGGGCATGGAAAAGGAGCGGGTGTGTCAGCAGCCAGGGTTCAGTCACTGCAGGGACACCCCGGTGGCTCCCTGGGCTGAGCTGGGACGGAGAGGCAGGAGGAAGGAGCCAGATCTGCAGGGCAGAGCAGGGCTTTCCCGGCATCACCACCCACTGACAGGAAAAGCAGGTGAAACACAGCAAAACCAGCAGCTCCCGTGGACCAGAGGGGCAGGAACCCTTCACATTCAGCAAAAACACGACAAAGGGAAAAGGGAAAGAGCCCGAGTGAGCCGGGGGGCCTGGCTGCAGGGGTGAGCTGTGTCTCATCTGCTTTTCCCAGGGCACTGAGAGGGCTCTGACAAGTCAGGAGCATCTGGAGCAGGAGCCACAAATCCCACGGAGGGGATGGTCCTGGCCCAGCCACGGCGGCTGCAGCAAGCAGAGAACACAGCACAGAACACAACAGATGGTCCAAAATCCTCCCAGATAAATGATGGACACAGACCTGAGGCCCAGTCCTGCACACACTGGGACACAGGCAGCCACCTCCTGTGTCCTCCAACATTCCAGCACCTTCTCCACGGCCCAGCTGTGGCCTGGATATGTGAACAGCTCATATCCAGCACCACGTATCTGTCAGGGATTTCACCTCCTCCTCACACCTTCAAACCTGAGTCACTTGGGCTCCATCTCCCATCCCCACGACATCCCCTGGGCTGAGCCCAGCAAAAAATTGGGACCTTTTCACTTCCCAGGACTGAGAAAGGAGCTTGGGCTTCTGAGTGACACAAACACCAGCCACTGAGCCATTCCTCACTGGTGGGAAGAATACAGGGATACATTTAGGCACAGGAACCACATTCAGTGAGGGTCAAGAGGCACATCCTTCATCTGTGTGACACCTGAACCCCAGCTCTGGTGGTTAAAAGTGAAGCTACACTGTCCTGGTGGCTGCAAGGAGAGGCAGGATAAGGAACAAGGGATCAGGACTTCCAGGAGCAGATCAGAGCGAGACCAGGACTTCCAGGAGCAGATCAGAGTGGGATCAGACCTTCCAGGAGCAGATCAGAGTGGGATCAGGACTTCCAGGAGCAGATCAGAGTGGGATCAGACCTTCCAGGAGCAGCTCCCTCTCCCCTCACAGCACTGGGGAGTGCAGGACCATGGTGGGTGGATTTGGGGAGCACCACCTTGGCTTTTCAAGCCCACTTGGTCAGATCTCCTCTCTCCTTCCCAGTCGGGCTGTGCTGGAGCAGCTCTGCCTGAGCCTCCCATTATCTCCCCAGCTCCGACCAAAGTCCAAGGATTCAGTTTACATTAAGGAGCAGAGGGAGGAGGTGGATCACATTCCTACACCCACTTCAGCTTGGCACCTTCCCCAGCAGCCTCCTGCCCAACGCTGTTCACCCCACACATGCCCAAGGGCTGGCAGAAAACGATGCCAAAGGGCTGGGAGAAAACGGGGAGCGGATTCTGCTGGCCATAAAGCACCAGCTGGGCTCACCCCGGGCAAGGCTGAGCTGCCCCTGCTCTTTGCTGGGGGCTGAACACGGGGCAAGGCACAAAATCCTACCCAACATCATTCCTAGAGCCCCACGAGGTCAGAGAAGCACCAGGACAAAAGGGCACAACACCCAAGAGCTGCCAGGACCTGCAAAAGCCACCAGCTCCGGCTGCAGCCGGCCCCAGCAGCCACCAGAGAGGGGACAAAACAACCCAGAAGCCACCAAAAGCATCTTGGCTGTCCCAGAGCAGCACAAATGTCAAAAGCTGGCCTGACATGGCAAGTATGCTGTAGGTGGAAGTGAAATAATTCACTCTCTGTAAGAGAGGGCTCCAAGCTTGCCAATTTTCCCTCACGGACAAGGACACCATTCAGAGATTTTAAATATAAGAAACCTTTTCTGCCCCCTTTTCTGGACAAAATAACCTACAGAGAAAAATATTTGAGATCAGAAATGAAAAAAGGCTGTCCCCATAAGGGGTGGGGGGAGGAAGATGCAGGGCAGGAAACAAGGAACACGAAGTTTGGAGAGTTTCAGAGCAGGAAAACTTTATGGAGAACAAAGTCAGTACTCCTGGTGAAATGCAGAGCTCCCTGCTGATTTTAGGGAAACTGGGGACGAGTTCTTCACATTTAAATCACTGCAAGATGACAAAATATTTCCTTGGACTGCCCCCCACAGCTGGCAGAAATATTCCCATCCCTATCGCAAATTTGGCAGAACAAATTAAAACTTCTTTGCGTTCAACCAAATGGTTTTGATGTTGCAAAAAACATCTTTTGCTGCATGGAGGGCTGTGAGTGGGATCCCTTTTCTCACCAAGTTATCAGCATTTAGAGGCCACTGAGTTCACTTTGTTCTGGGATGGGAAACAAAACTCCAAGAATCATTTCAAATATAAATAGCAAAAAGGAAGAAGTTGCTACTTCAGTGGGAAGATTCCCCAAGCTCAAGTGCCCAGAGTCTGTGTCAGCATCTAAAAGAGATGATGCATTTCAGAAGGGCAAAGCTCACTGGAGAGCTGGAGTTTGACCCAGGACAAGTTTCCTGATGGTTTTTATGAAGTCAGCAGTTCCAGCACAGCCCCAAAGCCTCGCCTGGCCACAGGGACAATTCAGTGAAGGGGTGGCAAAGGGCTTGACAAGCTTTCCACTCCTGCCTGGCGTCTCCCTAGAGAGAAATATTTGCCCTAGAAAGAAATATTTGTCCTGCTCACCCCGAGCACGAGGTGCCTGGATCCATCACAAGCTGAGTGTTGCTGTTTAACTGTTTCTGTGAGGGCTTTGAAGTCCATGGATCACTCCAGGCCACGAGGTCTGCAAAAGGACATCCCTCCCTCCCTCCAAATGACAACTTTCAGGCTATATCTGAAACAGAAGAAAGTTTAAACCTGCGAGCTATCCCTCACTGCAGGGTTTAGGCTGAAGTTGAGTTTTCAGGCACTGTCTCCCATCCATGGGGAGTTCATAAATATTCCTTTCTATGCAAACACTGCTCCTTAGCATTCCCTTGGAGATGCAGCCAAGTGGGAACGTGGCTTATGGCAATTCAGTCCTAAACAAAGTTTTGAAGTGCTTTGAAAACTGATTTGCCTATAAGGCTTCTTGTCTGCTCTGCTTTTCTTTTCATGAAACTCCGGCCTCCTGTTCTAACCCTGGACTGGGATTCAGCACCCAGGACTTATTCCCAAGTGCCACTCAACCCCCCTGGGGAAACTTTAGGCAAATCCCTGTCTGTGCCTTCACTCTCGGAGCCGGGATAATGACACCAGGCCTTTTATGAAGCATTCCAGGGTGTTCAGATGACAAGGCTGTGCAATCACAAGGAATTATCATGGCTTCAATAACCTCTTCATGCAACGTTATCCTGTGCAAAGGGTGGCAGACAAAGGTTTCTGTTCTCCTCTGGGTTGTCATGTTGGTACCTGCAGGAGCACTCTTGAACTCAGCTGGGCTGTGGCAATTTGCCAGGTACATAAATCATTTTTGGAGCTTGCTAAAAATCGTTCTGTTTCCCTTTCTTTTGAGGGAAACCCCCCCCAGTTTTACCCAGAAGAGGATTTAGAGTGACTTGCCAGGGGGCTGAATGCTAAAGCTCACGTTCACAGCATGGACTGGGCTTGTGCTGCCCAGATTTCCAGCAGAAGATTATTTAGATCCCCAGGTCTTTGGGAATGGCCAGGCAGAGAGAAGGGGAGGAGGATGGCACCCAGAGATCTGAGCCACAGCACTGCAGCTGGCACAGACACAGGCCCAGAGCTGGAACAGAACTGACCACCCACTTCCATTATGCTGCTCTGAACAGCAATCTGCTGACCCTGGAAATGCAGGAAAGTGCCAAAAAACCACTGGGATGCGTCACTTTTTCCAGTTTCCAGCTCTGGCCAAGATGAGGAGCTGCCCCTCAGGACAGGGGGAGGGCACTGTGCTGTCCCTGCCTCTCTCCCAGCTCCCAGCAATGCCCTGTCCCGATGTGTGCTGCTATCTGCCCACACCTGCTCCTGTCCTACCCACCCTGCTGCACTTCCTGGGGGTGTTTTGCAGTTCTGCCCAAATTCTGGACTGGTAGGAATTTGGAAACCGGTCCAGCAAACCCCACCCTCAGACTGGTTTTCCCAGCGGGGCTGATCCTGCAGCAGCTCCCCAGCGTCCCAGGGAACAGCCAGATCTGGGAGGGATTGGGATTTATGTCCCTGCAGCTGGGGCAGGGAGGAAGAGAAAGGATTTTTGTTCCTGCAGGATGCCGGTGAGCCGTTTCGCAAGGTTTGGGATCGCTTTGTTTTGCTGGGTCTTCCTTCGGCTGCGTGAGCTGCAAACAACCGAGTTCAAGAACTTCTGGGGGAAGTTTGGTACAAAGCTCCAGGAGCAGGAGGCCGAGTAGGAAGGGCTGCAGCTCTGCTGCCAAGTGGGGTTTGAAAGGGACACAAAGAGCCCCGGGGTTCCTCAGGGACAGGGGGCTGAGCAGCCGGGAGAGCCTGCTCTGGTCCAGCATCCACACAAGCACATGCCCACAGGCACCCAGCCAAGGCCAGGCTGCTCACCCGGCAAGACATCCCTGCAAGTTGTGATAACCTCCCTCTGCTAAGGAAAACTGCGGGGAATCTGATCCTGCTATCAGCTCCCTTCTCTGTTTGGTTTAAAGGAAAGGTATTGCCAAGCTCAGAGAGCGAAACGCTGCAGATGCTTTACATAGCCCGGCATGGGATCGTGAACATTTCTTTATGCTACAGGATTTTCAAGAATGCCCAAATCTCCAGTCAACATCCATATCAAAGGGGGAGCAATCCCAAAAGTCCCTGGCTGAACAGGTCAGGGCCTGCCCACAGAAAATGCAAAGAGCTTTTCTTTAGGGTGAGTACAAAGAGCAGCACAGAGCTGGTGCCTCCGTGCCAGCTGCAGGAGTTTGTACCCACACAGAAGAAACCCTAAGCTGATTAAATGAACCATTCCCCAAATGGCCCAGCCAGGCAGGGTTACCTGTACAGCAATCCCTGCTTTGATCTCCAGGAAATGGCTGTTTATTCAAAAATCTGTTTGCCATGGCAACCGTGGGGCAGGGAAAAGGAGAGAGGGAGAGAGAATTCCCCCAGGCTTCCCTGGAAAAGCTGTCCCGCCACCACCACCAGTGGTTCAACACCTGGGGCCAAACGATATTTTAATTAATTTCTAGAGAACCCTGCAGACTCAGTGCTGGAGCATCTCGACAGGTTCCTGGGTTTCCTGCCCTCCTGCTGGGGTGTCTGGACACAGCCAGCATCCCCTGGGAGCAGAGGTTTCCTGCAGGAAAGTTCTTTACTGCAAACAAAACTCTCCTCCCTGCTCATCTTATCGCTGCTCGGGCTGTGGGAGGAGGCACTGGGAAACAGCAGCAGCTGATCTAAAGTTCCTCCCTTCCTCTGAGGTCTCAGACTTTTGTTGTTGTTGTTGTTGTTGTTGTTTTGGACGGGGAAAAAACCACCCCAAACACGCAGCCCTCGAGAGGGGCACAAAACACAAGAGCTGTTGGTTTTCTTTCCCACGTTGTAATAATTATCAGTGACAATTCTGTTCAAAGCAAGCAAACCCCATTTCAGTGCCATTCCTCAGCCACAAGTAGCTTTTAGAAGTCCATTTTTAAAGCTGGGTTATATTGGGTGATGGGGATTTGCTTCTGTGTTGCCAAGTCCTGCCTCACACTGCAGGAAAAGAGACTTTAAAACGTGTCCCAACCTCAAGGACTCAAACTAAACTCTTTTTTTTAAAAAAAGTATGAGAATCTCAGCTTTCATTTGGTGCCCCCATTTCCAGCAGCCAGGATTTATGCAAAAAGAACATGAAATGCCACGGGGCTTGTAATAAAAATAAAATCAAATCCTGAAAGCTCCCATCAGGGCAGTTTTGCAGCTTCCCTGGGCTGTTTTCAACCAGCACAAGACTTCTTGGCCTCTGCCACGAGCAAAGAGGAGATGGAGGGGGATGGAATGAGATAGGAGCTGCTGGCAGGGCACAGCCTCTCTGCAGAGGATTTAAATGCCAAGAAAGTTCACGCTGGATGCCATTTTTATTCCTGGGGTTCTCCAAACCCTTGCTCACAGTGGGCTTTGCTCCATCCCACACAAGAACTGGGGTTTTCCTCCTGTTCTAGCTGATGCCAAGCAGGTACAAACCCCAGAGGAATTCTCTGGGTTGTGCTTTCCTTGCAGTGCTGTGGATTTCCGAGCAGCTGCTGGAGGATGAGCTGCACAGAAAGCGCTTTTGCCCCATAAATATTTCATGTCCCCTCCTGGCTGCTGGAGCACAAAGCCAGAGCCTGGCAGAGGAGCCGCAGGGACCTGACACAGCTCAGGGGGACAAGGAGGGCCAGGTTTCCTCAACACATTTTCCTTGTTAATTCAAGGAAAGAACAGCCAGGCTGATTTAGGAAGAAGCCCCTCTCAGGCTCTGCTGGTGGCACTGAGCTGTGAATTATTCAGGAGCCACAGAGCTGCTGCCATCCAGGGGGTTGGGCACACCCAGAGCTGCTCACTTGGAACATTCTCTTTCCATGCTGGGCTGTGAGGAGCAAGGAAACCACAGCGGGTTCCTGAGCAGACAGGCTCCCCCAGGATTGTCAGCCAGAGCCATGCTGAGAATCCAGGCTCCCACCATGCTAATGATCCAGGAAAATGCTGGTTCCAACAACTGCACAGACAGAAATGAGGATGGGATGTGGGCAGAGCAATAAAAGCTGGAGTTTACATCTGGATGCAAATTCCCTTCAGCAGCACTGGTCACCAAGAAGAGGAAGGTTTTGACTTTAGGGAAAACTTGGTAGGGACTAAAAGCCTTGCAGAAGTAAAAGAGCCTGGCTTAGGGACTCCCCTCCAAGCCAGGAAAACACTGGAGCATTAATAAAACCAAGCAGTGAAATGCAAATGCTGCTCCAGTAATTAAATAAAGAGAAGGCTCCTGCTCCCAGAACAATGGCTGGGGCTGTAAGGTGGATTTGACAGAATCCCAGATCCTGCCCTGCTGGGAGAAGCCCGGACAGGAGGCTCTTGTTGCAGTGGTTCCAGAGAGGCTGCTGAATTTTAGGAGGTCGGCCAGCACTTGACATCACAAATAACTCCCTGGACAAAGGCAGAGCTGAGGAACTCTGCAATCCCTTTTCCCCTCCAGGAAGGAAGGAAGGAAGGAAGGAAGGCAAAGCCTCCCACAGCAGGGAGGAGGTGGGAGAGGGCAGGGGAGGGGGCTGACATTTCAGAGAAGGAGCAAGGCCCACGTGGGGGATGCAGGAGAGCAGGGAGGTGAAACCAAGAGAGCAGGGTGGCAAATAAAGCAGCCTCATCTCTCACCCCGGCTCAGGGTGTGTTTGCCTTTTTATTTTAGCCCAGATTAATCCTGCTGCAGCTGCAATCCATCCAAATCCTGAGTCCCCTCCTAGGAGGGATGTTTGTCCTTCCCTGCCTTAGCAAGGTACATATTTACCCTGTGCTTTAACACAGAATCCATCCAAAATACCAACTGGACAACTCAGCTCCCTCGAGAGCAGAAAGCACAGCAGAAACACTCCAGCACTCCAAGCTGGCCGTCCCAGGGAACTCAGGGGTTTTATCCATGGATTTTTAAAGAAGAAGACCCGTGCTGACACTGCAAAAGGTGCATTCTGAATCAGCCCAATAAAACATCCCTCTCCTGCACTGCTCAAGGCAGGAGTGAACCAGACTGGGGTTGTGTTATCCCAGCCCAGCCCTCGGCTCCACAGGCAGGGACTGGAGGCTCCAACAGCTCACCTCACACAAGTGCAAGTCCCAAAAGCTGAGATCTCTTTTTTAACTCTATTAAATCTACTCAGGGAGGCCACAAAAGGTGTCTGAAACACTAAAACCAGGCAGGAGCTGCTGAACGCACCCCGTGCCACTCTCCTGACCTCCTGCAGTCAAAGGAGGAGCAGAGGGACTGGCTGAGGAGCTGGGTTTGGAAATCCTCCTGTTCAGCTGATTTCCACACTCCTGACACAGGCACAGAGGGTTCATTCCCTCGGCCTCTCCATCCTGCACAGAGCACACGAAGGTGCCTTTCACGCTCAGCTTCCTCTGCTGCCGGGCGCTCAGAGAGAACAGCAGGCAGGGGAAATGAAAAATTATATCTAAACCTGCCGGGCTAGGGGAGAGAGCTGCAGGAACCTGCTGTTCCAGCCCTTGCACCAACCCACTCGATTGCATTTTATGTCCCTGCCCCTCCACAGCCACGGGAAATGGAGCTCTTGCTGTCAGGTGCCTCTGCATTACAAGTGCCGAGCCACAAATCGGCCCCAAACCCAAAAAAATCAGCTGGAAGAGTCACCCTTCCAGCTGATGTTTCAAAAGGGGGGCTCGAAAAGAGAGGGGAACTCCCTGCTGATGCTTTTTCTACCTTTACAAACCCTAAACAGTGGAAAAAAAACCACAACTCCAGCTTCCCTGTGAAGATCCCTTGGGTATTTACAGGCAGCTTTAGGCTGAAGAGAGTTTGGTCATGAAGACAGCAGGGAAAACCCAGGTTCTGATCCCACAGTGAGCAGAGCTCGTGACTTTTTTCTGATGTTCAAGCAGCTCCAGAGGTGCTGCCTCCCCACCCTCAGCACCCTGAACAGGGTGAGGATGTCCCAGTCCCAGCTGGGCCAGCCTTACCCAGAGTTTGCCTTCCCAGTAGAAGGCTCCCAGCAGCTGGACGATGTGGGGGTGCTCACAGGTGGCCAGGATCTCAATCTCCACCATGTAATCCTCCAGCTCATCCTCACTCTTGGTCTCGATGACCTTGGCAGCTGCCAGAGCTCCTGTTTCCTTGTTCTTGGCCTGCAAAAAAAAGAAAAAAAAACCAGGCTGAGTCCAGGGAAAGTGAGGAGCACAAAATTCCTGCTGCTCCAATGCCTGCCCCAGGCATCACACCAGGAGGGAAACTTGGCATTTCTGCTTCCTAAAGCTGCCCACAGCTTCTCAGAGTGGCTGGATCCTCCGTCCTCCCTCCAGGCTCCAAAGCCCACACCACTTCCCATCACAGGGAGACGGAAACTTTTAGGCAAGGAGATGTATCCTGTTGTTTGTAGCATGGGGGAAAAAAAAAAAAAAAAAGGAAGCAAGGAAACCTCAAAGTGTAGAAGCTCTCTGGTGATCCAATAAGTGAATTACTAGAAATCCTGAGTAAAGAGATAAATAAACAATAACAGATAAACCCTGAGGGTGCAGCCAGGCAGGGATTGCACTCTGCTCGCAGGGAACAGGGACAGGAGGAGAGGGAACGGCCTCAGGCTGGGCCAGGGGAGGCTCAGCTGGGACAGCAGCAGGAATTTCCCCATGGAAAGGGCGCTCAGGCCTTGGAATGGGATGCCCAGGGAGGTTTGGAGTGCCCATCCCTGGAGGTGTCACCTGGAGGTGGCACTCAGAGCTCTGGGCTGGGGACAGGGTGGGGATGGGGCACAGCATGGACTCGATGACCTTGAAATACTTTCCCAAAGTCAGCGATTCTGTAACTTTGTAGAACTCACTGTCCAGCTGCCCCAGGAGATGTGCCCCACGTGGGAGAGGGGCGAGACGGGAGCTGCTGGCTCAGGAGCATCCCGGCACTCCCAGACATTCACTGAGCCAGCAGATCTGGGCACAGAATTCCCTCCAGCTCACCCACAGCTCCCCGCTGACACAATTCCAGCTCCTCCCGCATTTTCCTTCCATCTCCCCCACTCCAGGCTGCCTCTTCTCCAGGGAAACCATTCCCACTGTGGATGGAATCCCTGGAGGAGCCGGCCAAGCTCTGCTCGTGACCTCTCTTCCCACTCTGCAGTTTACATCTCCGTGTTTGGAAAACTCACAGGGAAGCTTGCAGGAGGATTAATTCCTGCTGTAAACACCACAAAGCCCTCTGAACAGCTTTACACAGCTTGGGTGATGCTGTAACCGTGTCCCAGGGGACAGGCTGGGGAGGGGAGGAAGGAATATTTGGGAAAACCATAGAGCAGAGGGAGGGAAATGAGGGATCTCTGCCGTGTTTGGAAGTCCTGCTGCATTCCAGGAGCTGGCAGGACAGCAGTGTCCTTAGCACAGGGGACAAATCCATTTCCAGCTGGGCTCGCTGCCCAGCCTGCTGGTTTCAGGGTGAAATTAGGGGGTTTCTTTAGCTCAGGTGGGTTGGGTTGTCACCAAGCTGCCACCAGGTGCTCTCACACAGAGAGCAGGGCAGGGGGAGATGTGGAAGGAGCACGGGGAGAAGCTCAGCCCTTCCAAACAGCAGCAAGAAGTGCCCCACTGTGTTTGCTCTGCACTTAGGGAGCTGGGAGAGCTCCAAGGAGGGGAAGTAAATATTGTGAGAAGAGGTGGGGCTTCCCCTGGAGCTTTGCTTCCCACCAGCGGGGGCCCTGCAGGATGGTGGGGCCCTGCTGATGCATGAATTGGCTCCCTAGGAACAGAGCCCAGACAGGAGGGAGGGAATAAAGGTGGATATTGATTGGAAAGGCCTCCAAAGGCACAGCCTGGGGAGCCAGAGGCTGCTCTCACCATGGAGCCCAGGATGGACCCCGAGTCACGAGTTCTTCACCCCTTTAGAGCTTTGGGCCATTTGCATCTCAGCATCAATTCCCCAATTCAAACTTTAGCTCATGATGGCATTTCCCCAGCTTCCCCCCCTTCTCAAGGTGTTGGGTTGCACATTTTGGGCCCAGGACAGTCTGGGTGTCCTTGGGGAGCAGCCTTGGAGAGGCTTTGTTGTGTCAGTGTGAACGTGAGAGAGCAGCAGCTCCCAGGCTGCAAAACCCTGCAGAGTCACTCCCTGAGCACTGCAGGGTTTGGGAAATATCAAAGTTAAAATCCAAGGCATCACTGCAGACACCTGGAAAAACCCAGGAGCAGAGCAGGGAGCTGGGCTGGGGCTCAGGGTTGGCAAAGCTGGCTGCAGATTGTGGTGGGGGAGTGACCACAGCCCAGCCTGGCCTTTTGCACTGCTATTCCTCCATCCCATGGGTGACCAGCCCAGTAACTCAGTGTCGTGGGTTAAAAAGTAATTTTTTCCCTGCAAGGAACTTCCTTCAGGTATGAGAGAACCAATTATCTGGCAAGTTCTAGGATGGACACTCTGTTCAGCCACTTAAGAAGCTGAGTACGCTTCTTTGATTCACAATTAAGCAACTAAAACCACTGCACTCCCAGTGACCACTCCCTGCCCAGCTGGGAGCCCACGTCCTGCTCAGCTTTACACGTGGCCAGAACTGAGCGACCTCTGCATTTCTGCACACTTTGAGCTGTCCTGGACAAGTATTCGCCCCTCCTTTCCCCATTTCCTTGTCCCTGAGCTCCAAAGGGAGCACTTCCCATGTCCCAGCTGGCACAGGGAGGTCACAGCTTGGGCACCCCAGAGGAAAGGAGAGCAGCATCTCCGAGGAGAAACCAGCTCAAAACATCACCAACTGCTGATAAACAGCAAGAGCCAGCGAGCTGACGTGGGCAGGGGTGGCACAGGGATGGTGTGGAAATGTCACTGCTGCAACCCAGGGCACTTCCCAAAAATGCCCCTCAGGATGGCAGAAGAAGCTGAAGCAGAGAGGAGACCTGAGATCATGAGGTGAGCAGGAGGTTTTGGAAAATCATCTCCCCTGTAGTGCAGAGAAGACACTGGTTACCCACACAGCAGCTCTGGGAGGACCAACGCTGGCACAGGCTGGAGATCTCCTCCCTTCCTGCGGTGCCCACGGCCCCTCTGAGCCCAGATTCCGGCTGTCCTGCTCCTACCACACAAATCAGAGGGAGACGCACCATGCCTGGCACGGGCACTCCTGATCTGAGCTCAGCAAATCACGTTTTTCATTGGCAAAGCTTTGGAATTCCAAGGATCTGCTGCCCATTTCTCCCTTTCTCTGCATCTGCTCATCCCCCAGCCCTGACACCAAGCTCCAGCCACATCCCAGCAGCCTCCCAGGCTGTGAAATCCCAAGAAAGTGTTCAATGTCAGCTCCATCCTTTAGCTCCTCCACTCCTGGGCGTTCCGATCCCAGGGATAATTTGTCCTTGGGGTGCTAATTAGCAGCAATTGGAGCAGCCAGCAGCCAGCACGGTGCCCAGGAGGTGCTGCTGAACTCCAGTGGGGCTCAGTACAGTCATTGTAACCCCAAAAACCCCTCGTGGCCACCACCAGCCCCTGGGCAAGTCAAGGGTGACAGGTCCTTGCAGGAACGGGGCTGGAATGCGCATTCCACAAATGTCACATAAAAGTCACTCAGTAAAGCACTTCCAGAGAGCCCTGCCAGGAGCCAAGCAGGAAACAAGGCAAAGGATCTTCCTGGAGAACTCTGGAGCAAAGTGGGTGCTGCTCCTGCTGTTCCCAAACAGCCTGGGAATACCAGGAAAGAGGGGATGAGGATACCAGAAATACCAGGAATACCAGGAATATCAGGAAATAGGGGATGAGGATACCAGGAATACCAGGATAGAGGGGATGAGGATACCAGAAATACCAGGAATACCAGGAAAGATGGGATGAGGATACCAGGAGTACAAGGAATATCAGGAAATAGGGGATGAGGATACCAGGGAATAGGGATGGGGATGCTCCTAGAAGGCAGAGAGGAAGAGCACGGCTGGTTTCTGGATCTGAGGGGTGAGAGGTGCCTGCTCAGGTGACAGCAGTGGCTCTTTGGCCTTTGCCTGTGACTCACCCCGCAGCTATTGTGAAATCCAGAGTGTGACAAACACAGGAACTATTTTAAGCCCTGAAAGAACACATTACAGGAAGGCTGCAGGGTTCAGCACGGCCAGTTTCTAGGTGAGGCAGAGGAAAGCCCTGCCTGAACTCTCGCTGGCACAAAAAGGAGAACTGAGAGCTCCCCAGTTGCTCCATCCGAGCTCCTTTGCACCCGCTATCTGCCCAAGCCACGGGACCGTCCTTCGCAGGTTATCGTGCCCCCATATTTTTGGTGTGAGCCCTTCCTCCCCTCCTTGCCAGCCTTGTCCCCACGCCAGGAGAGCTGATGCTTCAGATACCACCGAGTTGGAGCCCCGGGAAGGGCCTGGAGGTCCCGGGGATGCTGCATTTGGGGGTGCCAGCCCCACCCCGCTGCACTGCTGCTCTGTGTCTGTGTGCCGCTGCTCCCTGCCACGTTTCTCAGGCGTTACATAATGAGTAATTGCCTCCTGATGAACCTGGCCCGAGCTCTCGGCATCAATAGACAAACACACAACAGCCAGGCTTGAGTCAGTGCTGCTTGAATCGGTGGCAGCTGCAATGGAGACACCTCCCCTGAGGGGACAGGATGGGAAGGTTGGGGCTGTTCAACCTGGAGGGGAGAAGCTTTGGGGGGACCTCACTGTGGCCTTGCAGGGACTGAAGGGGCTACAAAAACAATGGAGAGGGACTGTTCCTCAGGAATGGGAGTGGCAGGACAAGGGGAATGGCTTCACACTGACAGAGGGCAGGGATGGGGGGGATATTGGGAAGGAATTGTACCCTATGAGGGTGGGGAGGCCCTGGCACAGGGTGCCCAGAGCAGCTGTGGCTGCCCCTGGATCCCTGGCAGTGCCCAAGGCCAGGCTGGACAGGGTTGGAGCACCCTGGGACAGTGGGAGGTGTCCCTGCCCATGGCAGGGGTGGGATGAGGTGACCTTTAAGGTCCCTTCCATCCCAAACCATTCCATGACTCCCAAACCTAGCAGCTCCCGTAGAAGCACTTCAGTTTGTCACCAGGAACGAGGCCTGTTTGGGGTTTTGTCTGAAGTGCTGGATTCAGGCCCTGGTGCCACCAGAGAGAGCAGTTGGTGACGCGTGGCCAGGGCACGGCAGCACAGCCCTGGTGCCTCAGCCCCCGCGCCAGGCTGGGCTCTGCCTGCACCAGCACTGCTGCTCTGGCAGCTGTGGCAACACTGCAGCAAGAGGGAAGGGGAAGTGGCTTGTGAAACACCCCAAGAACCGTTAAAAAAAAAAAAAAAAAAAACATTAAAAAGCAGAAATGCCTTCCTTTGGTTTTACAAGGAAAGGGCAGGGAAAGCAGCCCCAGCAGAGAGCTCAGCTACAGCCACAGCCTCATTTTCTGCCCAATAAAAATGTGACCAAACACTTCTTTTGGCCTTAAAAGCTCAGCAGAGGCCCAGCAAAAGGGGCAGAGATGAGAAGCCCGCAGAGCCTCATGTGATGTTTCAGACTTTGCACCCAAACAGCCACAGAGAGGCACAGAGAGAGACTTTGGGGCTCCTGTGCTGTGCTCTAACCACCCACAGCAAGCAGGCAGAGCTCGTGGGCCTGGCCTGAGTGAGGCACGTGCAAATCAACAGGAAAGCTTTGAGGAGATGGAGGTTCCACCTTGAGCCAGCATCTTCAGCCTCAAACCTGAAAGCCCCAAGCATCCCTCAAATCACCGGTCCCTGAAAGAGCAGGGTGCTCCAAGTGAGCATTCCTGGCCTGGCCTTCATTCAGACAAGGCCACAACATTGAAAAAATTTAAAATAGAAGGGGAAAAAGGCTTTCAGGCAGGTCTGAGTTTCCTAGCAACTTCCTGCAACAAATTCGGGCCAGGGAGGGCTGTGGGAGCAGGGGCTGAATGGACACCCGAGAGCCAAGGAATGGCTTTAGGCTGGCTGGCAGGCCTCTCTCACTGGGCTGAAAAGCATCAGCCAAGGAAATACAGAATGGTAGGGGAATAAAGAGCTCAGGCCTTCCCTTTCTCCAGAGCCCAGGGTGGCCCAGCAGTGCTGGCACTGCCCATGGCAGCAGATCCAGGTGCCGAGGAGAACCAGCAGCAGCTGGCTCTGCTGGGCTCAGCCTCCTCCTCTGCCTCTCCCACCTCCCCAAGCTCCACACAGATTTTGGCTGAGCAAATAAAGACAGGAGCAGAAATGTCAGGAAGGTTTGCATGTGCAGAGCAGACATCGGGAGGTGCTTTTCTCCAGCCAGGAGGCAGAAATCAGGGAATGCAGCTCCAGCAGGAACAGCGCCAGGGCTCTGCCCTGTGCCAGGGACACGCTGCCCCTTCCAGCCCCTCTCCTGGGGCTGGCACATCCAGACACTGCCCCTGCAGGGAGCTGCCCCCTCCGTCTGCCGCGGGAGCAAAGTGTGCCTTTGCTCTTCGTGCTGGATCTCTTTTCTCTCTGGATTCGGGCCAGGCAGGCGGTGCCACGGGATGAGGGGACAGCTCAGCCACCCCCCACAGCCCTCGGGGACCTCGGACTCATGAGGAGAACCCCACATTTACAGACAGCAGCGCCCCACGGATGAGGAAAAAAGCACCTTTTCTCCAAGGAGCCTGGACTCTCAGGAGACAAAACGTCTAAAAAATCATGAGGTGTGCAGGGGAGGGTTTTCTGAGCAACAGCTGCCCCGTGCTGCGGGGTGAAGGGCTCATCCGAGCTCTCTCTTGCAGGCAGCTGCACACAGCTCCCACTGCCAGCAGCGCTGCCAAGATCGGGGCTGTGCCACTGCAGTCATTGTCCAAATATTTAGGCCATGGAGAGCTGTCCCTGTCCCCTGTCACACCGAGACAGCCACAGGGCTGCGGCAGGGAGGGGGCATCCCGCGTTTCCATGGGTTCAAAGTGAATATCAAGTTTAAAGTTCAACCAGGTTTAACATTGTTAAACCTTCCTATTAGCCTTCTTTCCCAATTTGAAGCATTTTAAGGAAACCCTTCAGCTGTTCTAAAGGACAAGACCATGATTTGATCCTCCGTATTTTGTGGCCAATCAGCTCAAACTTCCCCTGTTTTTGTTTTCCTTCCCTTTTCTTTTTTCTAAATTAACTCGGCAGATTAACATCTCTCCGTGACACCCTTTCCAGGAATTCCAGGTTTAAATCGTAGCATCACGGAACGATTTGGGATGGAAGGGACCTTAAAGCTCATTTTGTTCCAACCCCTTGACACGGAACCCCTTCCACTGGACCGGGTTGGTCAAAATTCCATCCAGCCTGGCCTTGGGCACTGCCAGGGATCCAGGGGCAGCCACAGCTTCTCTGGGCACCCTGTGCCAGGGCCTCGCCTCCCTCACAGGGTGGATTTTTTTCCTAATATCCCATCTAAAGCTGCTCCATCACGGATCAAACCGAGAGCTGAGCTTGAATCACCTGAGGCAACCGAGGCGAACCCGGGTGGGGCAGGTTGGGGTGATGAGCAGAGAGATCTGCGAGTGCCAGGGACACTCCGGAGCGCCAGGGACATGCAAACGTCCCCTCAAACATCCAACAATCAGCCTTTTATTACCCCCATTTCAAAGCCGCGTTTGCAGCACGAACAGCACCGATAGCAGCACAACACACCAGATAACCCAAATTCGCCTTTTTAAGCGCGTCCTGGAGAAGAAAGGAGAACAACAGCACAAAAGACGCGCTGGGGACTCGCCGTGGCCCCGGGGCTCGGCGGGATGGAGCTGTTTGAAGGCGATTTGAAGAGAATAAAGTGAAAAAACCCCCTCCTTTGGCAGCGTGCGGGGGCTGTGGGCAGCCTGTCCCCACCCTGCCGGCTTTGAGCCTTATCGGAGAGCCAATGTCCCCATCAGCGGGGGCTGGGGAGGGCAGATAGGGCTGCACAAGAGGCACGGGAGAGGCAAAACAATCCCCCCACGAGAAAGGCAGCGAGCTCCTGGCAGCCCGTCCTCCAGCAGCCACAGGAGCCCCTGCCAGCGGGGGAGCTCGGGCATCCCTTCCCGCTGGCATTCCCGCAGCTCCCTGCAGGGTGAAGCAGTGAAAACCCCGATTTTAGAGGGCCGAGAGGTGATGCAGGGGCTCCAGCGCTGCTGCTGCTGCTTTCACCCCGAGCATCTTCCCCGAGAGCTCGGGGGCTGCCACTGCCGCTCGTCCCTCCCTGCCCCGCCAAGCTCTGAGGTGACAGCACGGAGCCTCCGCGTTTATGAATGGGAGCTTAGGTGTTTCTTTGCAGAAAAATAACCCTGCTTTCCTTCTAAGGCAGCTTGGAAAAGTTCCTCACTCGGACCCTTCCCAGCTCTGAGTGGGCTGGAGCCCTCCCTCTGGCCAGAACTCCTCACTGCTGGATTTCGGATCGTCAATTTAATGAGCTTTGGATGAGCTGGTGACAAAGCCTGGTCACCTGTGGCCTCCACCACGTCCTGGCTGCACCTCTGGCCTGGCCAAAACCAAGGCATTCATAGAATAAGAACTAGAAAGAAACAGTTCCTCCCCACCCCCTCCTGCTTTTCAGCTTCATTACCCTCCGTTCGACTGGTTCCTCACGCAGGCAGATCCTCTTTTGCTGCGAAAAGGCTTTTTATAAAAACAGGGAAATCCCAGTCGTTTCTGCTGGCCACAGGTTTCTTTAGGTCTGCTATGCACTAGTCAGACTCCACTATAAATGTCATTATTTTCAATTAATATGTATTTAAATGAAGCCTGGCCTACTTTTTGGAACATAGATCCATGCGGAATTCCACAGAAATACCCCAAACACCCCAGCCCTCCCACAAAAACGAATCCTACTAAACCCACCCCGATTTTCTCATCTTCCCACACCTCAATTTGTCCCAGAAATTGGTCCGTGGTGCAAAGCCCTGCTCAGGGCTGCCAGAGCTTTCCAAGGGGACACAACATATGGCACACGGGGCAGGATGCAGGCACAGCATTCCGTCACCTCCCCACGTTTCCGGGTGTGGAAAAGGGGTGGAAAACAGGCAGGAACTTCACTCAAACATCCTGAAAATCTCAGGGCCCTGCAAATATTCCGACCTGCTCCAAGCAATACCTTTAGTGAGAAGATCAAATGGACTTTAAGGTCAAGAGAATGATTCAAATTGTTCACTGAATTTCAGGCAGCTCAGCTCTCCTGGAGCACAGGTGGGTTATTCAGCTGCTTTTTTGGTGGGTTATTCCGTAATTTTTTTGGTGGGTTATCCTGCACTTTTTTGGCAGCGGAGCAGCACAAGAGGGCAGCCCTCTTCTTTCACACCCCGCCTTATATTCATCCCCCACCCCAGATATATTAAAAAAACAAAGGAAGGCAACAAAAAACCTTAGATGGAGGGAAACTGTGTCTCTCGTTATTACCTAAAATAAGAATTTATAGCACAGGACGCACAACTAATTTGGGCTTCTTAAATGAACAAACAAACTCTTGGATGAGAATTCAAAACCCACCCATGTCCATTTGCCAGCTGGAAGGGAGAACAGGTGGAGAAGAGATCAAAGCAATAGAGAAGCAAAATGTTGCTAAGTACAATAAAATAACCCTTTTATTTCTGGCTCTCTTAAACCTCACCTGCTCAACAGGGTTAAAACTCCACAAAAGCAAAAATTTGCCTGAATATTCAAGTTCCAGGAGTGAACTTCTGGTTGTAAATACCATGGTGTCTACTGGGACATTTTTATTCTCATTTGGGTGCAAATGGGAATGAAAGGAGCTGAAGATGAGGAGTTATTGCCTGACAGGCTGACACCCTCAGCCTGCCCTAATAAAGTTACTCTGACAATGTTTTTCTTGGTGTGAGGTCGGGGTTAATAATTGAGGCATTCAGATGCAACAACAGACTGAAAACCAAGCCAACCCTCTCTAAAGTAGCTTCATTCTCAAAGTCACCTACTTTGGGTACATTATACATGTTTGAAATAGAAAACATTTAAATAATTATTTAATTTTTCCTTTCTCTCAGAGGCCAATGAAGTTGTTTTACAGTGTTTACCTGGTTCCTGTCACCGCTTGAGAAACCCGAGCAAGTAAAAGTGAGGAATCTGTCAGGAGCTGAGGTATCAAACCCGCCAAAATGGGTTTCCAGTGCACCTCACAGAGCAGAACGGCAACAGAATTTCTACTGGTGCTGCTTTCAGAAGGATAAATGGAGAAGGCGTTTACATATGATTTTTGGGAATTGTGTTTTGTGAGAGGATAGGATCCTCCACTAAAAAGTTTCACTCAATGGGTGCTTAGCACTCCGTTTTCTAGAGAGTTTCTGTCAAATAACGTGATAGAGACAAGAAATAAACACCAAATCCCTTTCCTGACCTGCACTCGCCTGCCTCCCTTCCTGGCCTGTTTATTTCTCACTTTTTCAAAGGCAATACCTGCTGAAATGATCTAACGAGCCCATCAAAGCCCAGCTGGCCAAGAGGCAATTCCCAGCCCCATTCCAAGCCGCGCCTGTCACACAGGTGCGCCCAGGAACCTCGGGATCCCCGGCCCAGCCCCTGCGCAGGGAACGGGACATTTCCGAGCGGGGACAGCAGGGACAGCGCTGCTTTGGGGTGCAAAGTCCGGGGAATCTTCGGTCTTTGAGAGCCCCGTCCCTAAACGCCGAGGTTAAACATTCACGGGGCGCTGGACACGGCTCCTCTTCGCCCTCCCGAGTTTCCTGCCGGTGACGACCGCGGGGATACAAATCCCATGTCAGCCCCGGAGGCTCAAAAAAAAAAAAAAACAAACTTGGAGACAGCCCTGGAAGTGCCGACTTCCGAGAAACCTCCCTCCATTCATTGCACCGGCGGGCTTGGCAGGGAGCGCCTGGGGCTGCTCACAAAAGCACCGCTCTGAAAACGGGCCATTCGGGGCGACACAAAAAAAAAAAAAAAAAAAATTTTTAAAAGGCACGAAACAAAAAAAGAAAAAAGCTTTTCTGCCTCCTCTCCCCAAGTTGCGTTCCCTAGCCCAGCTGAGCCGCCGTGCCCGCCCCGCTCCTCCCGGCTAACGGGATGCGGAGCCGGCCCCGGGGGGTCCGGGCAGCGGAACCGCTCCGGGCCCGGGCTGCGGCACCGCCGCTGCTCCTCCGAACCGCACCGAGCACCCACCTTGTAGACTTTGCCGAAGGCTCCATCTCCCAGCTCGCCCACCACCTCCCACACCTCGCCGGGGTCCAGGTCGCGGCGGACGTGCTCGTATTCCTTGGAGCGGCGCTTCTCGAAGGCGGAGAGGCGCAGGATGCGGCGGAAATTGGCGAAAGCCATCCCGGAGCGCGGCCCCGGGAGCTGCGGAGCCGCCGCCGCCCGCTCGGGCCCCGGGAGGACGGAGCCGCTGCGAGCCCGGGGAGCGGCGAGGCGGGACCGGCACCGGGGCCGCTCCACCTGCTGGGCTGGGCTGGGCTGGCCCGGGACAGAGCCATTGGCCGCCCGCACCCTCCGCCCGCCCGGCCGGCACCGCCCCGCACGGCTCGGCTCGGTCCGGGCACCGTACTGTCCCGCACGGCTCCGCTCGGTGCGGGGATGGCACGGCACAGACAGGGCTCGGTCCTGGTAGGGCACGGCCCAGACGGGGCACGGCCCGCCCAGACTGTCACGGCTCATCGCGGGTACGGTTCAGCCTGGGCACGGCTCTGCCCTGGCACGGCACGGTTCGGGCTGAGTACGGCCCGGCACTGCCCAGCCGGGTCAAGGTCCGCCCTGACCGGGCTCAGCCCGGGTACGCTCTGACCCGTCATCTTGGCACGGCTCAGCCCGGGTACAGCCCGGCTCGGCTCAGTCTGGGACGCCTGGATCAGCTCGGTTCAGCCCGGGCACAGCCCAGCCCCGTTCTGCCCGTCCCGGTGCATCGACCCATGGCTCAGCCCGGTTCGGTTCGGCCCCAATCCCGACCCAAACCAAGCAAATCCCGGGACAGCCGGGCAGGGAAGGAGCGCTGCTCCCGCCCCGGCCCAGCCCGCGGCATCCCCGGGGCTGTGCCCGATCCCCGCATGGAAAACCCTGAAATCCCGGCCTGCCCTGGCAGCAGAGCCGCGTTCCCTGCTCCTCCCGCTCCGTGTCCCGGGAAAGCAGACGGCCAGCCCGGATTTCAGCCTCGCAGCAGCGGGAATGCCGGGCAGTCCGCACGGCGGGCACCCGCCAGGCGCTGGTTCTGGAGCAGATGTCCCCCGGCTGTGCCCGCTGGGAAGCTGGCATCCTTCCTCCCCGCGGTGCCACTTCAAACCCTCTGCAAAAGCCGGATTTTGCAATCCCGAATGGAATGGGGACATCTAGGGGACCCCCCCGGCGGTGCAGCCCTGGTGGCTTCCCGGAGGGCTCGGAATGCCCCTGACACCGCGGTGACACCCGCACCGCGCCCGTTTTACCCCAAACCCACGTCCCCCCGCCCAGCCGAGGGCACGGGGACAGGGAGGGGACTTTGCACGCTCCATCCTGAAGGATAATTCCAGCAAAACTCAGCACAGGCGCCCTGTTTGAGAATATCTGATCTTAGTGATGTCTTAGGGTTCCCTGATGCGTTAATTCCCTAAAATATTGGGCTGATTGTCATCTGTGCCTGTCCTCGGTGTTAAAAAAAAACATACTGGCAGGGTATTTCCAGCTCCTGGATGTTGATAGAAAGAATCACCTGAGCAGGAAATGCTCCTAAAAATGAGATTGGCATTGATGCTCTAAAATTACAGCCCCTGAGTGATGTTTTGGGAAGGGACACACAGGACTCTGCATCACTTGGGATTTAAAACCAGGGATCAGTGACATTACAAATATTGCACTTCAGATGTTCCAACAACGGCAGCACTCTGTGCTGTTAATTAGCCAGCAGCTTGGTTAATTCAGGGGCTTGGCAATTCCCCAGAAAGCTCTCAGACACAGCTCTGTGTCCTCGCTGCTGCTCTGGGAGGTGACAATGGCCTGGCTGCTCTCAGGGGACCTGGCAGAGCCACCAGGATCCACTTCAGCTCTGCCTGAAGATCCTCCTTCCCCCTTCCATTGCCTCCTCCCCTGTTTGGGAGACAAACAAAGCTCCGAGAGCCTCCAACCCCTGCTGGAATTCCTGTCACTCCTGTCCCCTGTGTCCCAGCAGGGTGGGAAGCCACAGGCCAGGCTGTCCAAACACAATAATCAGATCCTGGCACGAGGAGCACAAAATCCACGTAGGAAAAACCCCAGCCAGAGATGCAGGAGATGCTTCCAGCTGTGCCAGTGCCAGGGGCACGGGGCAAGAGGGCATTGCTGGCTCACTGGAGCTAACTCCTGAGTGCTGCACATGAAATCCTTTCCCAAAAACCCAGCCATGCTCCACGTCTGGAAGCAGATTTTTGATTTCTTGCCAAGAATCCTCCACGTGAGGCTTTTTGCAACCCCTCACCCCCTGGTTCAGTGCTTCCCCACCTCATCCTGCAGCTCTTCAGTATATTTGAAGATATTTTCAAGATGTTTTTGTGGGCCCCCCATGGCGCTCCAGCTCAAATGATCCCTCTTCCCACAGGTTTCCCCCACTGGCACAGGTTTAAGGGTGGCAGAATCAGTTCTGGCTGAAGATTTTATTATTTTTTTAGCAGGGGCAGTTTGTCCTCTGTGTTTGCACCTGGGGAAGTTTGACTGAAATTCTGGAGCTGGTTCAGCTCTTCCTCTGCACTGCACTGGAGGAGATTGAAGAGGACGGAAAATAATTGTTAAAGGTGATTCCTTCAAAAGAAAAATGTGGGGTTTTTTCCCAGTGTTTCTGGCTTGTTGGAAAAGTCCTTTTTTTTTTTTCCTCCAGTGGTCGGGTAGGAAAGAAGAAAAGAAAACAGGAAGAGAAGACAGAAATGAGCACTCTCACATTTTCTCTGTGCAGAAATCACACGTGGCTCTCTCACAAATCATCTTATTAATACTGCCCATGAATTCTGAGCAGCATCTCGTGTCTGTGAATTGCCTGTGCAGCCTGACTGGGAGCAGTGGGCATTTCAATGAAATAAATCCTGCTAATTATTGCTCTCAGCTTCGTGCAGGCGACGCCTGAGAGCTCCCTGCTCTCCTCAGGGGGAGTTTTATGGCTTTCTCTGGGATGGGACAGACCTGAATAAGGATCAGATCCTGCTGCTTTTTCACCCACTGGGCTGGAATCCTGTGAGGAGGGAGAGGGGTGGTAAAGCCAGGATTATCCCTAAAGCTCAGCTTTGATGTTGGGCACGACCTGCAGCTCTGCTCTGGAGCAGGAGCTCAGCCCAGGGGCAACACTGGGGGTGTCCCCGTGGGATTTGGGGAGGAAGGGGAGAAACCACCCATGAACAAGGGAAAGGAACTCTCAAAGGAGGAGCTGGAGCTGCTGGAGAGAGTCAGAGGAGGCAGCAGGATGAGCAGAGGGATGGAGCAGCTCTGCTGGGAGGAAAGGCTGGCACAGCTGGGGTTATTTGGCCTGGAGAGATTTGGGGTGCCCTCACTGTGACCTTGCAGGGCCTGAAGGAGCTGCAGAAAAGATGGAGAGAGACAATTTACAAAGGATGGAATGCCAGGATGCTGGGAATGGCTTCCCACTGACAGAAAGTAGATTTAGATGGGATATTGGGAAGAAATCCTTCCCTGTGAGGGTGGGGAGGCCCTGGCACAGGGTGCCCAGAGAAGCTGTGGCTGCCCCTGGATCCCTGGCAGTGCCCAAGGCCAGGCTGGAGCAGCCTGGGACAGTGGGAGGTGTCCCTGCCATGGCAGGGGATGGAGTGAGGTGACCTTTAAGGTCTCTTCCACCCAAACCATTCCATGACTCTCTGGTGGCAGTTTGGGAGCCTGGCTGGTGCCATTCCCTCTCCCAGCACATCCCAACCCCAGCAGCAGCAGCAGCTCTGTGGCTCCCTACTGTGTTTGTCAAGCTTTAGCTCAGGAATTTCCAAAAAAAAAAAAGAATTTAGTGGGAATGTGTTTTATCAGCACCTTGGCGAGGGGGAAGTTCTGATGGCGCCACAAATGAAGGAACTGCTGGAGAAGGGACAACACAAACCCCAAAGCTCTGCAGGTGCCACCAGCACAGAAACTCCACACTCGCCTCCAAAATACCTCCAAAACCACTCTGTACAAACCCACTGTGAAACAGGGAGCGCTGGGGAATGGAGGGAAGGGCAGAGCAAGACCAAATGACCCACCTGGGGTTCATGAACTTGCAGTGAAGGAGCCAGAACCTGCTGGTGCTGTGCACTCTCCCAGCACATCCCGACCCCAGCAGCAGCGGCTCCGGGGCTCCATGCAGGAAGCAGCAGGATTCTGGCATTTCCTGCGGGTGGGAGAAGCAGGAGCTCCCCTTTATTGTCTGGACGTGAGCACTGCTTGGTGCTGCACATGTTCCTTCCAGGCAGGAAATCAGTGCTTCTGGTCTGTTCCTGAACATTTCTGCCCCGAGCAGAGCATCTCCCACCTGCTCCAGGGGCACCTTTGGCAAGGAAACCACGAGGAGCTGAGAGAGCACCTCACCTGCTCCTCCTCTCTGCTGCCAGCTCCCTGGGCTGTTGTTTTTATGGATAATTCTCCTCTGTGCCCCACCAGAGTCTCCTCTCGAGTTATTTGTTGTTCCTCTCAGCCCTGCAGGGTTGGCAGCCCCTACCCGGGGAGGTACCAAAGCCTCCACCCTCTGCTCAGTTCTAAAACCCTCCCAGGATTTTCCTGAAATGAGGTTTTTCAGCCCCAAATTGTGTCGATGCCGCCCTTTCAGGGCTGCCTGGGTAAAAGGCACTTTCAGCAGGGGCTGTGCCCCAGCTGTGGCAGCTCCTCCCGCCCGCCCTGCACGGGATAATCCAGATGTTGTGAATCACCCCAACATCTGCAGCTCATCCCGAAGGGCAGAGCAGCTCCCGAGTGCCAGGGAGGTGCCCTGGGAGCCGGGAAATGTTCGGGATGAGCCCGAGGCAATCGGCTGGAATTGATTTTTCCCGAGTCAGTCGGGAGACTGCTGGAAAATGGAATGAGAGGCGAGATTTGGGGTCTTTTCTCTGGAATAACTCCCGGTGGGCAGAGCTGCCTTGTAAGGTGGGACCTATCTCCTCTCCTAAATTAACAGCCGAACTCCAGGGAATCCGAAATGTTTGCAGCCTCCTGCACGGACAAAAAACAACAGAAAAAAAGAGGGCGGGATCCCGGAGAGCCTCCCAGCAGGAGCAGCTCGCTCCCAACAGGAATCCTTTCCCCAGGAACAACACGGCCCCACATCCCCGACCCCTCCCTGGGCTCGGCTCCCACCCAGCACCAACTTAAAAAGTGAATGAATCCCAGAGCTGCAGCCCTGCAGTGCCCTGGGGGTTTTCCCCAGAGCTGTTGGAGGAGCAGGGATCGCTGCAGCTGCAGCCTCGCGTCCCTCAGCATCCCCGGGCCCGAGGTTGGTGTCACCTCCTCCCCGAGCTGCCCCTCCTGTCCCCCGGTTAAAAGTCTCAAAGTCCACTTTAGGAAGCCTGATGGTTGAAATATTTCATTCTCCAGCTGCCTGCCTGGTGCAGGCTCAGCAAGGCGTCTCCCTCGGCAAGGAGAGCTCCGACTCCATCCCTACGGAGCATCCACGCCGACGGAACCCGGGAGAGGAGAGGCACCTGCAGGACACAGCAATCCCAAACAACCCCTGCCAAGGGAAATCTCGGAGCAGATTTGTGTATCCAGTGCTGAACTCCAGCAGTGTTCGTGGCTGCAGGGGGAGCAGCAGGACATTCAGCATTGGGGAGGAAACACAAAATGTGGATGCTGGGAAATCCAACTCCGAGGCTTCCCAGGGAAATCTGCGAGGCAGCCACGGCATCCAGGGGGTTTGGAGCTGGGTTTGCTCTTTTCCAAGGGAAAAAAAAAGCTCATCCCCACAGCCAAGGCAGGTTTTTTTCTTTTAAAACACCTTTCTCAAACACCTTTAATCCCACTTCAGAAGAGTCCAAGCTGTCCCAGAGCTGCCAGACTGGTGTGACTGGGGCAAACTGGGCTCTGTCCAAGGCTGGGTCACTCCCAGGGGCAGCTCCTGCTCCACATCCCCCCAAATCCCTGCTGGAGTGCTGAGGGGCAGCCCAGCATCAGGAAACTTCATTAACGAACCCCCCTAATTAAGGCCACGTGGAGGAGAGAAGGGAAGAGAGGCAGATTTGTCTCTCCTGGTGAATACTGACTGTTCAGCACATGGATTTATGTATTCCCAGGACACCACGGAGCCCCCTCCAAATGCCACCACTGGAGTTTCCCAGAGGAAGTGGGATGGGAATAATTAAATTAGAAAATTCCAGGCTCCAAGGGCCTGCCCTGGCCTCCCAGGGACGGTGGAATCCCACATCTGCTCTGAGTCTGGGCTTGGAGCAAGCTGGGACAGTGGGAAATGTCCTTGCCCATGGAAAAAGTGTGGGGCAAGAAGGTCCCTTCCAAGCCAAAGCATCCTGTGGTTCCACGGAATGGCGGCACACAGGGATCTGCACCTTGTATTTCATGTACATCTATTAAAAAAGGGAATGTGGATAAATTAAAGACATCACGTGTACACACTCCTATGTAAAAGGAATAAAAACCATGTATTTTTTATACCTGTAAGGGAAAAACTTCCAGGAAAATCACCCCCTTGTTTGTGACTCACATCCCAAATTCACAGTGAAAATGGTCCTAATTGCCTGGATTTCATTTAAAAAATGGAAATATTTAGCTGTGGCCTAGAAAGAATAATTCCTACTCCTCTGATACCTCTGGTAGTTAATCACGGCTATAAAAGTGCTGACCTGAATTAAGACAAAGTGTCAGGGAATGTAATTACAGGACAATTACCCAGATCCATTATTTTTGTTCAGCTGATCCTCAGAGCGAGGCACATCTCCAGGCCCTGCGTTCTCCACGGATTTCACACCTTGTCTGCAAGATAAAGCATTGTCACACACCCAAAATTCACATTAAAACGTGTCCCTCAAGGGTATCAGAGGTAATGGAGGAATTGGAGAATTCCAGCTCCCAACCAAAAGCCCCACCAAGGAAATTTAAGGAGGAAAAAGAATATTGCGTGTATTTCTTACGGCATGGCATAGCCAGGATTGTTTTTATTTTTTAAATGCAGGGGGGAAAAAAGTTTAATTTTTTTTGTTGTATTTTTTTTTTAAATACAGGAAATTAGCACAGCGTTTCCACTGGAAATTCAGGGTGCTTTGCTCTCAGCAGTAAAAGATCTTCCCTAGGATAAAAAATTTTTAAAATCCTGTAATTTATCAGTCTGGAGACAACCTGTGAGGTGTTAATAAAGTGCCAGATAAAAATCCATTAAATTTGGAGGTTACTCAGTGTTCAAAGCAGGATAAAACTGGAATTCTGGAATTCTTCCCTAACCAGGGAGGGGAAAAATATTTAAAAATCCGTTTTACACAAATATTGGATTCTAAAAGTGTTCCTAAAAGTTAAGAGGGGGAAAAGGAACATCCCCAGCCCTGGAATCCCCCCATCCTGGGTGTTTCCTGGGGCAACTCCAGGAATTATGGAAGCCCCATGGAACGGGAATGTCAGTCCCACACACAAACACACAGCAGGAGTTTTACCATAAAAATGAAAGTATTTATTCAAGAAGTACAAATTTGATGGTACCAGCCATCTTTGAGAGCCATTCCCACGAGGCAGAGAGGACACAGAGCCGAGTCCCTTGCTCAGAGCACACGGGAGCCAAGTGCCACCAAGTGCCACCAAGTGCCACCAAGTGCCACGGCCGCAGTCCGGCACTGCTCAAATCCACCTCTTCTCAAACATTCCCTGGACTTGAGAGGCACAAATTAAGGGTTTTAAGCCAAGTTCGTTGTTTTAATAAAGCCACCAGCTCCAATTTCTTTTTGTTTACCATGGCCTTAAATTGTCTCCGGCCTTTGGAGCGGATTCCGATTTCCTGATGGAAAAAAAAAAAAAAGGGATCTGGGAATGAGCAGGTGCAGGATTTTCTGGAGCTCCAGATGAACGGAAGGTTTAAGGCAGGAGTCAGGGTTTGAAGTTGTCTCTTTGCCCCGTGGCTCTGACTGAATGCTTTTCATGTGGAAAATGTACAAACCCAGAGCTCCTCTGGATCGACCCCCGGAGCGTGGCCCTGCTCCGAGGGCTGGGATATGATTTTCCATGGAAAATCCAGCAGAAGCGTTGGTTAAAAGTCTCAAAGTCCACTTTAGGAAGCCTGATGGTTGAAATATTTCATTTTCCAGCTGCCTGCCTGGTGCAGGCTCAGCGAGGCGTCTCCCTCGGCAAGGAGAGCTCCGACTCCATCCCTACGGAGCATCCACGCCGACGGAACCCGGGAGAGGAGAGGCACCTGCAGGACACAGCAATCCCAAACAACCCCTGCCAAGGGAAATCTCGGAGCAGATTTGTGTATCCAGTGCTGAACTCCAGCAGTGTTCGTGGCTGCAGGGGGAGCAGCAGGACATTCAGCATTGGGGAGGAAACACAAAATGTGGATGCTGGGAAATCCAACTCCGAGGCTTCCCAGGGCAATCTGCGAGGCAGCCACGGCATCCAGGGGGTTTGGAGCTGGGTTTGCTCTTTTCCAAGGGAAAAAAAAAGCTCATCCCCACAGCCAAGGCAGGTTTTTTTCTTTTAAAACACCTTTCTCAAACACCTTTAATCCCACTTCAGAAGAGTCCAAGCTGTCCCAGAGCTTCCCGCCACAATCCAGGAGGGATTTGATTACAGGGAAGGGCAAAGGCAAAACAACAAAAAAGCGCCCCTTTATCTAACAGAGACTACTTTCACTTCAAAGTAACAGGATCTGAGCAGCACAGGGGAAAAGCCAAAAAAAAAATTCCATTTTTTTTTTTTAAATGTAAACATTCTCTGCATAAGGTGCAGGGTCTTGGATGTCTGTACAAGAACATGGAAAAGTTTGGAAAAGAGAGCTCCAGAGCCAGAATTTCTGAAGCATCACAGACATGGAGGAACGTTCAGCATTCACTTTGTCAACACCTACACAGCAAAAATGCTTCCAGAACTCCATGGCTAAAAGCATCCCACCATTGTAACAAAGAGCAGTTTTGCATTTTTAATACTTTCAAAAGAAGATTTTACATTATTTACTAGCAATGGATATATATGCAGAAGCACATCACACTACAGCAATATTTTATCAAGTTATCATTGACCTTCACCAAACATTATGCACAGTTGCTCCAAAGATTCCCTCCTTCCTCTCCTCCCCGAACTTTCTGTGGAAGGCAAAGAAAAGCTGGGGTTGGTTTGGTTGCTCCTGGGCTGAGGTTTTTTTTGGTGTTTTACACCCCAAATTTAGGGTGTTTACTAAAAACCCAACTTCTTACACCACCAGCTCGCACCATTTCATTTCCCAAATTATTCCCCAGCTCCAGAGAAGCAAAGGCTTTCAGAAAATGGATCCCAAGCTGTGTTTTGTGCAGAGAACCCCAAAAACTGTGATGCCCCAAGGCAGGCAGGGACATTTGGGGGGCTCTGAAGGAGCAGCTGTCCCTGGGCTGGGGAAGAAGACCCTGAGCATCCTTTTTGCAGTGCCCCAAATGGACCTGCAGCACAGCTGGGGCTTTTTTGGGGCTCCCTGGCCCTGGCAGGCTCAGGGGTTTGTGCCTCTCTGCCCTTCAAGCTGTTCAGGAGTGTGACTTTCAGCAGGTCCTTACTTCTGGCTCAGGCAGAAGTGACAAGAAAGAGTAGAAAAATCCCAGCTCTGTCAAACAGAGCTGTCACTGACAGGGTAAAAAAAGGTTCTCCTGGCATCAGTTCCCAGCCAGAGCTGAGCAGGAATGGCACACAGGGCTGAGGGGGGGAATTCAAAAAGCCCTCATTGATTTCTCCTCACTTGGGTCGTGTGCATTAAAATCCTGTCACACCCCTTCATTTATACCCCAGGGTTTGAGGGTGGGGACAGCACCCAAGGGCCAAAACCCAGCCAGGCCATGCTGCCAGCCCCCTCCTGCTGCAATCCAGGGGTTCTCCATCATCTCCTGGGGTTCTCCATCTTCTGGGATTATCCATCCTCTCCTGAGGTTATTCATCCCCTCCCAGGATTATCAATCCTTTCCTGGGGTTATCCATCCCCTCCAGGGGTTCCCCATCCCCTCCTGAGCAGCCACCAGGCCCCACTGGTGAGCCCCTGGTTAGTGCCACTTCAGCCATGCCCTGCACTCAAATAAATTTCCCTCCCTCAGGGAAAATCCCCTCTGCCCCAAAACTCATCCCACACTCCCAGCCCGCTCCCCTGCTCTGGAATCTGCACCAAAAACCCAACTTTTAGGGCAAACTCAAGGCATTTGAGACACAAATGTTCTCTGTTATGTCACAATTTCCAGTTCTCTACGTGGCCCTGTCAGCCATGTGCCTTTACAGCTTGTTACTGATATTTTTTTTAACAGGTATTTTGAAATTTTAAATTCTTTCCTAATAGAAATCTTGTAAAATTGTGTTTCTGCAGGGTGTGTGCTCAATGCTGCTGTCACTTTATACAGAGAGGGTCAAAGTCTTCACTGTCACCTCTAAAAGCATTTCACCATTGAATTCTTTCAGCTTTTGATATGTGATTAAGGAGGGGGAGGCTGCTGAAGAGCATTTTGATGAACAAAGTCTCTGTTCTACTCAGAACCCACTCACAACATGGCCTTCAGAGCATCACCTTTCTCCCTGCCATGAAAGCAATGAATATAAAACATGATCATGTGGAACAGTGTCAGAAAACGGAGCCTTTGCCAGCTCAGAGTGGGGAGAGGGAAAGAAAGAGCAATCCCAGCCCCTCCATCTCAAACTCAGCACCTGGTGACAATTGCCTGAATGAAAACAGTAAAAATTAAAGAAAAAACAACACTACAAGAACAAAAAAAGTGGTGTTTTAGTGTTCACAGCTCCTGGTTTGCTCCTCCTTAACCTACCACAATTTCCCCCCTTCAGAAAGGACTGCAGGGAAATGACACCATAAAGAGCATTTATCCAGACATAGAAATTATGACTTATAAGACAAGTAGTGTCTTCCTGGCATCAACCCATCCTTTGCCCAGAGAAAACCCAAGAGAGATTTTTGATTTGTTTATGTAGCAAATATTTCCCCCTCCCTTGGAATGCAAAAGATTTGGCTGCAAAAAAAACCCTCAAGTACAGTAAATCAAATTTGCCTTAAAAAAAAAACAAACTCCACAACAGAAAACTTGTTCTAGGTTAGTATTGATCAGCTCACTTTCACCTTTAAAAATAAATGAAAAAGAAGAAGAAAAAAAAAAAAAAAAAAAAAACAAAGCAAGTCACTTTGGTGATTATGAGAAGAGGGAACTCATTTTCCTCTCCACAGCTCTGCTACTGCATTTCAGGCATCCTGTACCCAGTGGGGCCAGTGGAGCTGTGAGAAACCCACAGGTCTGATACAAAATAAAGACCAAAAAAAGGTGTAGTCGGGTGGGAAATGCAAACAAAACGTGGCTCTGTTTCCCAACCATCACTGAAATTCTGCTTCCACCTGCTGGGATGTCCCTGATCACCCTGACTCTGGTGCAAGAACTCCCTCGGAGTTCCTGAGTGCCTGAACTTTGATTTCTAGGGAATTACTGAAGGAGCAGAAGTAACAAGTTTAAAATTGTCAAGGTAACCCCTCAGTTTCACTTAATTCACAGAGGGAAGACAGAAACCAGGAAAAAACCTGCTATTCCCATATTAATAGCACATTCAGCTTTGGAAAAAGTGATTTCAGTGATGGTTTAAACCCCAGGCAAACAGAAATGATGATGAAAAGAGCAGGGCCTTGATCTTCACCAAAGGCATCACCAGGGGTGCAGAGCAGCTGGGAGCAGCTCCACCTGGGGGAACAAACTGGATCCCCCAGCCCCAGAACTCTCGGATTTTTGAGACTACAAAAGGATTTGTCACCTGCTGCAGGGCCCCTGTTACATTCTGAAGGGAGAGCAGTGGCTGGGGGAGCCCAGGGCCAGGCTCTGTGCTGCTCTGGACACCTCTAGATGTCCTGGAGAGCCACCACAGCCCCAACACTGCCTTCCTGTGGCACCCCAAAAGCTGGGAACGGTGTCCTCACCGTCTCTCTGTGCCCTCCAGGGAAGCACAGGGAGCTGCAATCCATCACCCCTGGGAGGAACTGCAGAGGACCCCGGCCGCGGGATGCTGTGGGACAGAGGGGCTGCACCTCACAGCACACTGCTCGCCTGAGCACAGCCTCCCTGGGCTCTCAGGGACAGCAACTCAGCAGGCACAGACTCAGGTGCCCACGGGGCAGGGAACTGAGGCTGAGCCAGTGTTGGAGCAGGAAAATTACAGTACAGAGTAGACAGGGCTGAGTTATTGCCTGAAGCTCCGAGAGCTGCCAGCTCGGAGCCAGCAGTGGCACAGGGCTGCTCTGCCACCTTGGAATGTACAATTGCTCGGTCTGAGCATCACCAGGAGCTGCCAGAGAGCAACCCCAGCCCAGCCCCACTGCCCAGGGCTGGCTGTGCCTCATCAGAGCCCGGGCACACCCCGAGGGATGCCCGTGAGTGGCTCCTTCCTGCAGGAACTGTGTGTGCTGCTGATATGGAACTGGATACATTGATTCGGTTTCAAGTTGGTTTTTTCCATAAAAGTGCTCTCTGTTGCTCCAACCTCATGCATCAGGACACCACTGACAGTTTCAGGATCATTACATATCTCTTTTAAGTGAACAATCTCTTCCCTTCCTCTGCCCTTGCCCCGTTCAGGACGAGATCAGACAAACCCCAAAGGCCAGGTTACACTTTTACATTTCTGCAGGTCTCCATCACAGATGGAATTTTTGCTGGTCATTTCTTTGCAACCCATCCACGAGTAGGGGGCCAACCCCAAAACAGAAGAGAGGGCAGTGAAAACAAACCCCACAACAGAGACGCGGCAAGAGAAGAACCAACTGAACCAGCAGGAATCAGTTTTCCACCGGGGTGGGATTTGCTAAGGGCTGGCTCACGATGACTTGCACCACGTAGTCCTTTGGGATTTTCAGCTCCTCCAGTTTCATTTTGTCGGCCAGGGGCCTCCCAGAGAAGAACCAGCGTTGGCTGCCTGGCTCCACTCCCTCCACGGCGTGCAGTCTGCGCTTCATGTGGTACACGGTGTCCATGCTGCGCACCAGCAGCTTCAGGTCTTTGCCCGTGGACAGGCGCAGGCGGAGCTGGCACTCGTGCCCGGAGTTGGGAGGGGGGTCAGGAATATCCAGAGTCTCCAGGTCACCCTTCTCCTCGATCATGTTGATGGGTGGGGCAAGGCAGTAGACAGGGAGCTGGTAGCGGTTGCCCAGTTCATCGTAACACTCTGTAAGAGCACCTTCGGGAGAGAAAGAGGGGCAAAATCAGTTTAGCAGTTTAACAGAAGATGATGCCTTCAGCTTTAAGGTTTTTTTCTGTTGTGCTTTAGTGTGCAGCTCTCAGCTCCATATTCAGTGTTACTGAGTTCTCCTCACAGGGCACTCAGACACAGCAATTCTCTCCAGCCCAACATTCCAGGACAATCCTTCCCAACCTCAGCCCCAAAAGCACCAACAAGGTAAAAAAGAGGAGGCCAAGCAAGGAGGATGGAACTGCATCATTGGAAGTGATTAATTGGCCAGTTCAGCTCCAGATGCAAATGGAGCAGAACTTGTAAAAGTGTGAAACCCCGTGCCCAGGCCCCTTTTCTGTGCCCATCTCGAGGCCCATCCTGGCAGGGCTGCAGCCGGGCTCTGCCATTGCCAGGCTGTGCCCTTGGAAGGCCTTGCCATAAATCCCTGCTTTATTCCTCTTGTTTTGTCTGCCCTCTGCTCCAGCTCACACTGATCAGGCACCAAAGACACCAAATTGGAGTTCTTGAACTCTCTGATGCTCCTTACCTACCTCTAACAAAGTAAGAAACCAATACAAAGTGAGGGATGCACTTATTCACACTGGCAAAGAGTATCAGAGAAGCAGAAGCAATATGTAGAAAAATATGTGATAAATATCCAAACACAGCCTCATCACCAGTTTAATAATCAGATTAAAAAAATCAGCTTCCTTGTCCACACTGTCACTTCTGCAAACATCTACCCCTACATATTTCCTATTTGGCAAATTTCACACTGGAGTGGTTTCTCTGGGAAGTTTTACCTTGCTGGTCAACCACCCAAGAGGTGAAGTTTGAATTCAGGCTTTGAAGGACCAGACAGAAATCATCCAAAATCATCAATGGCCCACCTTTGCATATGGAAACTTGAGATAAAAGCATCCCTTATGTCCTCGGGTCCTAGAGAGAGACGGGGAACCTTACCACAGAGATGGCAGAGATGAGAACCCTTGTCCCAGGGATAGACAGAAGAGAATTCTTCCTCCCAAATTTTCCAAAACCAGGACACCTTAGAAGCCAAACCCTCCCTCCCTCCAGGTAAAGCAGGAGAAACTCCCAAAGGAGGGAGGAGGGATGGGAATGTGCTCCCTGGGTGATTTCAAGGAGGAATCTTCCAGGACAAATGCACCCAGTAAAAGTCACTTGGATGAATTCCAGCACTGAATTTTCACCCAGCTGTGAAAATGCAGGAGAGCACCGTGAAAGGAGCATTTTGTAACTTCTCCAACATCCCCAAATTGCTGAAATGGTTTTTAAAGGCCTGGTGTTTCAGTGAGCGCTGCCAAGACAAACAAACACAGCCACCCAAGGCTGGGGCTCCATCACCACCACGGCAACAACACCCAGCAGGGATTTTGTATTTCCACAGCATCTCTGACTCCCACATTCAAAGCCCTGGAGTGTCAGGAGGGATTTTTATTTCCCTAAACTCCCTTGGGATAATCTTGGACAAACTGGGTGCTCAGGAATTCTAACAGACGCTGAAATAATCAAATAAAAGCAGAGCTTCTCACAGTGTAACTTTATAAAATAAATTCCACTTCATAAAGGATAATCTGTGTTATATAATTGATTTCAAGTGCTACCTTGCAAAAGCAGCAGCACATTTTCCGTGCTGTTTTAAGAATTCAAGGGGAGAAAAAGGCAGAAAGCAGAGCCTGGGAAACTGAGGAAGCTGCATCCCAAATGCCAGCAGGAATCCCCTCTCACTGAGGTTAAATCCCCTCTCCCCACGTCTGAATTTACCTGTAGAACCAATTTCCACATTTTTGCCCCTAGAGGGGGCACAGGCATTTGCCAAATTACCCATCCTTGTGGAGCTGGGAATGTTTGAAGAGGAGCCAAGTCCTTGAGCTACAGAATATTAAAAACCTCTCTGACTCTGTTCTGCACACAATAGCCAAGTTCTCCTTGTTAGAAACGACAAGGTTTTTTTAATTAGAATATTTTTTTTCATGCTGACATGGAGTTGTCTTAAACTTTGCTGTTTGATCAGCAAAATTAACACAATATAAAATCATAACTCAGGGAAAAATGTTGTCACTCAGAACAGCAACATCTTCTGTTGGAAATCTTTTGGACAGAAATCCTCTTTTTTTTTTTGGATAATCTGTGTTGGTGAAAACACACAGAGGAAATCAATTAAAAGATCAATGTTTTAGGCTTTCTGTCTGTACAGGTAGCACCAAGGCAGCTGTGCCCTGAGAATTTGTGAGGAAAAAAAAGGAAATAAAATTATATAATTACATCAACTCATTACAGTGTTTTACCATTAATGAATGTCAGAGAAAACCAACTTTTATCAAAGTTGGACACATACCCTTTTATGGTTCTTTGTCATTTACAGACCCAAGCCTGAAGTTCCCACACCTCAGTTTTGTTTTACAACGTTCATTTCATCATTTAGCTGAATGTCACAGGACTAGATTCCAGACATACAAACAAGTTTGCTGCTAAAAAAAAAAGCCAAAATCCAAACCTCAACAGCCTTTCAATGCAGCTAAAGCAGCTAAAATTTCTGCAAAATTCATGTATCTTAAAAAGAATGCATCAACTTAGGAAGAGCACCTCAAAGAGTTAATTTTAAACAACATGGGGGGAGTTTGCTGAGGAATTTCTTCATCATTTATCTAGTTGCCCAGCTGAACTAACATCGAGGTCAAAGTTTATGCTATAAACACTGGATTCCTTAATCATCATCAGATAAGCAGTATTAAAACAAATCCTCTCAAACAGCAGCTAACGTGGAGGTCTGCAGCTAAAAAAAAAAAAAAAATCAATAAATAGGAAAAAGACACAGCAGAGGAAAGGTCTTGCCAATAAAACCCCACGGTCCCAGCCCAGACTGAGAAATGGTTTATAAGGAATTGTTAATACAAGAACAGGTTCTTGCAAACCTCACCAGCAATCCCAGTCTCCCACTCAATCAATCTCACCAAGGCATCACAGGAAAGCAAACATCCCAACCAGAAAACATCTCTCAGTATTGCTGTTCTAACTGGAAATCCCCAGAAATCCAACATCCCAACTAGAAAATACTACCTGAAAATCACAGCAAATCCAACATCCCAACCAGAAAACACTTCTAGTGTTGCTGTTTTAACTGAAAATCACCAGAATTCCAACATCCCAACCAGAAAACACTTCTAATGTAGCTGTTTTAACTAAAAATCACCAGAAATCCAACATCCCAACCAGAAAACACTTCTAGTGTTGCTGTTTTAACTGAAAATCACCAGAAATCCAACATCCCAACCAGAAAACATTTCCCAATGTTGCTGCTCTTACTGAAAATCACATTTCTGATCCTTCCTGCACGATAATTCAACTTGGACCACATTTAGCTGGAAGGGGCACTAAAAGAGTATCAAGCTTTAATGAGAAAGTGGAAAACAAGAGAGAAATAAATTTTATTTTTAGGTTTTCCTGTTCCTTAGGCAAGCAGGGACCTTCCAGCACAGGAGGAAAAGGCAGCACAGAGGTGCTCAGAGCTGCAGGGAACAACCATCCCAAATCCCAACTGAGCCCAATTTCCCTTCCCTGCTCCCCTTTTCTTCTCCAAACCAGAGCAGGTTCAGCTGCCAAAATCTCAAGGATTGGAGTTTTCACTGCTGGATCATCCAAAGAAACCCCTGGAAGGGGCAGATTTGGGAGGAAAGCAGCAGGAAGGAAGGGCGGCAGACAAGAAGATACAATGCAAAAACAACAGCAGATGGGATTATTTTAGTATTTCAGAAGTAACACTGGCTTGGAGAGTGAGGAATTCTGGAAGGAACCGCAAGGCAGAGCTTCTTGTTGGTTGTTATCCAGGTAGGAGACAGCTTGAGAATTTCAGAGGGAAAAATAAGCAGATGTGATCATCAAGCATAAGGAAACGAGAACATTTTGAAATTAATTGCCTTGCCAGCCACAAAAACTTTGCTTTATGAAGATTATGAGGATATTCCACTGGATTGGGAAGGGAAAACCACTACAAAAGGACTGGTTAAAATATTGCATCCACCCCTAAGCAGGTCAGAGCTTGGACTTATCCTCCTGCAGGACCAATAATTTAAGATATCTCAATGACAGGAAGGTCAACTTTTGCAGGAGTTATCAAGTCAAGCAAATATGGCCACACTCACCTGAAAATAAGTAAAGTTTTAATGCATTTGAATTGGCATTTTGGCATTTCCTTAAGCTACACACCATTCTCTTCAGGAAAAGCAGGAAAATTCTTGTTTTCTGTTCATAAGGTGCCTTCTACTTTAAGTTTTAGAGCGATTTTGAGGAGGATTGCTCACAAACACCCAAAACTCAATAACTGAGCAGATTTCCATCTTTTTTCCCCCTCTTCTCCCAGACACATTTGCTGCAGGAATAGAAATTAAGACAACACAACCCAAAATGTAGCACTGCAGTGAGACTCAGCTAATTTAAGGAGACTGTCGGTGTATAACACATTTGCCCAAGGAACAGCTGGTTCAGTTGTTTTTCTGACTGAAAATCTCCATTCCAAAGCCAAGCTGAGCCTGGATTGCTGAATAAATTGGGAATAGTAGAGCTTTCACCTGTGGAGTATTGATTTGAACCCAATATAAATCACTACTGCCTGAAATTCAGCAGGAAATCAAAGGAGTCTCTGGCTATTACAGCAGAGTAAAGATGAGGCAGAAAAGCTGAATTATGTCTCCATCTTTCTTAGCTGCTGATTCCAGGTCAGAGCTGGGAAATACAAGATTTTATAAGGAAAAGAAGTCCCTGTGCTGATGTCAGGAGCACGTGGGAGAGGTGGAAGGTGGCTCCTGCAGAAGGGGAGCAGGGCTGGCACAGGAGCAAACACGCAGTGCTTTGTTCCACTCACCTCCAGGCAGCCCACACTGGCAGGAGTTCACACCAAAAAGCTCCTCCCGACTTCATCCCAACAGAAACTGCTCAATTCATCCCTGGAAGTGTCCAGAGCTGCTGTTACCAGTGTGGTTTTCCCATTTTCCAGAGGGAAATGTGTGGGAATTCATGCCTTGCACCATGTACAGAGGACAATAAGGCAGCTACAAGAATTAATGGTGTGGGGGAAACACTTGATAATGAACCACCCCTCGTGCTTCTTCCACACTAAATTTCCATGGGTTATGTAGATTTTAACTGCCAGAAAGCTGCTGGACAAAGGTGTAATTTGGAATCCTAAGGCAGGGCACGATTGCTCTGCTCCCATCCCCGGCCTCCCGCTGTTACCGCAGCTCCTTCCAGAATGGGGCGTGCAGGTAACGAGAGCTGAGCATTTCATAATTCTCATCTCAAATCCACTGAAAAACAGCTCTTCTATTATGGGAACATTATCTGTCTGGCTCCACTCCAGGCTGGAGAACAATTCCCAGAGGCAGCAGGAGATCCCAGTGCTCCAGGAGCTGCCCGGTGAGCAGGACCAGCTCATTCCCACTGGTGGCAACTGGCACAGGACACACAGGAATTATGATTGGTGCATTACGAGGGAAGAGAGGAGAAAATAAAGAGACTCTGACATCTTTCCCAACCTCAAGGATCCCACCCAGCTGCTTTTCCTGCAGTTACAGAATTGTTGGGGTTGGAAGGGACCTCTGGAGATCACCCAGTCCAACCCCTGTCCAGGCAGGGTCACCTGGAGCAGGTGACACATCCAGGTGGGTTTGGGATCTCTCCAGAGAGGGAATTCCACAACCTCCCTGGGCAGCTGTCCCAGCAAAGAAGTTTTTCCTCGTGTTGTAATTCCAAAATAATTCTTTTAAAGAGCAAATCCCAGCTGGAGAATCCAGCCAACGATCCCTCAGGTGCATCCAAGCCATCCTGCTGCAAACTAAGCACAACTCACTGAAAAAAGGGCAGGTTCTTCACTGAACAGGTGGTCCAGAGAAATTGTGGATTGTATTCCCCATGCCTGGAAGTGTCCAGAGCCAGGCTGGAAAAAGCTGGGATAGTGGAAAAAGCTGGGATAGTGGAAGGTGTCCCAGCCCATGGCAGGGGATGGAATGGGATGAGCTTCAAGGTCCCTTCCAACCCAAATTTTGGGAAAAGCCTGTTGCACATAAGCCACGTGCATCACTGGGCTTGCTGATCCTCTCCCTTCATCACAGCAGAGCACCAGCATCACCTCATTCGTTAGCACTAATTAACCAGGCTGAAGGTGAAAGATAATTAACACAGTCTCCTAAAATAAATACATTTCTGCACTGGATAAACGAGCCCTTTTAGCCCAGATTTTAGCCACAGTTCCTGGGTGTGCATCCCTCACTGTGCCCTATGTGCAGGAGCAGGGAGAGCAGAGGGATCAGCAGAGGGAACAGGGATGGGACACTTTGGAAAGGAGAATTCTTGTGGAAAGGGGTGCTCAGGGCCCTCAACCAAACCCCTCAAAATTCCTCTTAGAAATCCGCACTAAAGCCAACAGCAGCAGTGGCAATCCTGTCAGAAGAGCTGCAATCTGTCATCTCACCTCGCTCACCTGATGGAAAAAGAGGGGAAACACCAGCAAAGAAGGGACCTACACCTGAAATCTCCCAATTTGACAGCCATGTAACTTCCACACACGAGCTAATCCTCCCCTAACACAGCTTTACAGAGCTCAAATTCCTCCAGTCTGTGCAGATCATCGGCTTTGATAAATAAAGTAATTATGCATTAATGCTTGGTAGCTGTCATGTTAACAACACCATATGTACTGCCACTTCCATCTCCCTGTAAAACTTGGATCTAATATTGCATGGAAGCAACAGCTTCCAAGAGATATTCCATCAGGGTTCAAAGATGACAAGTCATTTTACTAATGAAGTATTCATCTACTACTCTGCTTTGCATGTCATGAAAATAGATGCCTGTCTAGACAGGCTTCTTAGATAAAAATTTAAAAATAAAATGGTTAGTAGAAGAGCTTCTCTGTGTACCCTCTTCATTTACATTTGCTGTTCTGCATTATCCAGCTTCTTCAAGGGAAGAAGAAGTTTTTTTTCCCTTTTCTTTGGAGGAAAAAAAGAAAGCAGAATATCATCATCACCTCAGTCTGCATTGCATCCCTCCGAGCACAGCTCCCCTGGCCGTGTTTCAAGTCCCCAGGTCTCACCTGTTCAGGGTGAGGCTGAACTCAGATTTACACAAGTTGTCACTGCCTTGGTTACCACTGATTTTTTTAGTCTGCTGTTCCCATAAATCCAGAGTGAACACCTGGCACTCAGCATCCCAAATCCCATAACTAACGTGCCTCAAACGGAAAACCAAATGGGAGGTTCATAAAAGCATTTTATACAAGTGATAGAGATGCCCTTTTTCTTGCCAACCACAGGCACACACAGATTTTGTCCCTGGAAGTCTGCAAAGTGCCACCTCCAGCCCTTCCCTGGACACCTCCAGGGATGGGCACTGCAAACCTCCCTGAGCATCCCATTCCAAGGCCTGAGCACCCTTTCCATGGAGAAATTCCTGCTGATGTCCAAGCTGAGCCTCCCCTGGCCCAGCCTGAGGCCTTTCCCTCTCCTCCTGTCCCTTTTCCTGGGAGCAGAGCCTGATTTCCCCTGGCTCCAGGCTCATTCCAGGGAATTGCACAGAGGGAGTCTGACCATGACACGTCGGGATGCTCAATTAGCAACTGATGGCCACTGAACCTGAGCTGCTCCCCGTCCTGTGCACTCCAGCAGGGAGTTCAACCTCCCAACAATCCCCTGCCCAGCAGTGCCTGCTCAAAATGAGATTCCAGACAGTTTAATCTGAGCTCCAAGTGGATCTGGAAGGAAACCTGGGCTGATACAGCACTTGTTAAAGCTCCAGGTAAAGCAGCAGCAGAGACAACCCCTCAGACTGAGCACCAAAGCAAATGTTGGCTTTGATGGAGCATGGAGAGCTCTCCCAGCTCTTTGCAAGGAGAACAAGAGGTGGAAAACTCAAATTAAACAACTCTCCCACCACCTACCTGTGTGCAACAGGGGAGAGAAGGCAAGCACAGAATAACCCAGACAAAGGTTTGCCCTGCACCTTTTGTTCTGCCTGCTCCCAAATCCCTGTGCTGACATTCCAAGACCTGCTAATGAGCCTGGAAGTCACTCATTTGCATGCTCAGTCTCCAAGGATCACCAGCAAAAATGTGAAAGGCTCCAGGGAGGTCAAACAGCCTGACAGGATCCCACATTAGTGCCCACATCCGAAAATAAAACTACAAGGCAAGGCTGGTCTGAGCTGTGGGGGTGGAGGGGATTAAAGGAGGTTACAGGGGAGATTTGAGGCAGCAGCTTTGCTTTATTTGCTCCTCACCTCCACGGTGCTGTTCCTTCACAGTGCTCTAATTTAAAATAAAAAAAGAGGAGAAGTGATTGATTAAGCACAAAGGTGGAAGATCGAATGTTGGTGCTGCCTCATGCCCTGAGTGTGCACTGAGCAGAGGCTGCACAGATGGTGAGAGCCCAGAAAGGTTAAAAATTCAAGGCCTTGCTGTAGCTGTGACCTTCTATAAAAACCCTCCTTGAACACTCAGCAATTATTAAAAGCACCTCGGAGGTTTCATTGTTCCTGGGCAGTTTCAAGGAGTCAAAACACAGATGGAAACCCAGAGCTCGTTTTGCTGTAGGTTTTCTTTGCAATAAAGCTGCAAAACAAACACTGTTTGCTCTGGGCTGGGCTCAGACGTGGCTCAGCAAAAAAGCAAAGCCCACTGGGCTTCTCAGTGAAAACTGTCAGCAAAAAGCAGCTCCCAGTGCTAGGTGCAAGAAAATTCTTCGAAATGAGGATTTTTCCAGAGGTCAAGCTCTCTGTAAAACACCCAGTGAATGATTCAAAGTTATCAGCCTGAATATTTATTGAAGGAGGCTGTGGAATATTTAAAAATACTGAAATACCTCGTGAGTGCTGCCCATGTTCTCTGTGACACCTCAGGCAGGATTTCCTCAGCCATCACCTGCCCCTGAAAGTTAAAAGGAGAAGCTTTCTGGGGCTCAGACACTTCTGACCATAATCACTATTTTGCCTTGGATTTGGAGAAAAGTTATCATCTTATTATTTAAATTCCTGAAGCCAAACCAGCAGAAGATGCCAAATGTTTTGGCCACAATGAGCTGGAGATCATGGAAGAGGAGTGGGATGGGAGAGCAGCAGGTGAGACACCCAAGGGCTGGCTGAGCCCCTCATTTCCCAACCTGAGGACACCAATCCCTCCAGGAACACCAAATTTACTGCAAAATACAATTCCAGAAGCCAGCAAAGCCACCCCTGGAGGGCCCCAGGGAAGGCTCAGAGGGCTCTCACTGGAATCTTCAGGGGGGGGAAGACCTTTTAAACTTCATTTTCCACTTACATTTTAAACACTTCATATTTCTTTTTCTCATTTCCCAAGCAGACAGCAAGGCAGATGAAGCTGATACTCAGTTCCCCCACGGTAAACAGCCAATAATGGGAGTAAATGTCCACTCCTGGGGAATATTTAATAAAACAGAGATCATGTCCTGGCCACTATCAGATAGCACAGGACAATTATTCACCTAAACCAGACACACTCACATCTGGAACATCTACAACACCCAGATCAACATGCAGCTTCTTACACGAAAAATCTGAGATTTTCTTTTGTCATGAGGTTTTATTTTGAGCATCTCATGGCCAAGTTTTGGTTTATTGCTTGGATTTTTTTTCTTGGGTTTTTGTTTGTTTGTTTTTTGGTTTTTGGGAGTTTTTTTGTCCTTAAAGGAATTAGCTGCAATTTTCTGGTCACACATTAATGGTTAAAAAAAAAAACAAACCCCAAACCAGCATTTCTGAAAAGTGTTGCACAGTCATCCTCCTCATACCAAAAAAGACAAACGGAAACCAAAGACAGGAAATAGAGAGGCAAGAGCTCCAGGGGAAGAGACTTGAGAAGAGTCCAAGCAATTACGTTGACAAAGCTCCCCAAAATACCTTTCAAAACACAAGAGTAGAAGTTAAAGATCTTTAAGGAGAACAACTGTAGGATGGAGCCGTAAGTGGGGTTTTTATTTGAAGGGTTGAGAATTTGTAACCTGCACTTAGATATATAAATATTCCAGCCAGTCACAATTGCTTTACATCTTGAGGATTTGATTCCTTTTCCTTCCACTTCAAGAAAACATTGGGAATTCAGCATCCCTCAGAAAGGATGCTGTGATCTATTTAAAAAATATTAATCACAGCAGAAATGATGGGAAGCAGCATCTCCATTCGAGGAGGCTGGTGAGGAACATGACTCTTTTTCAAGGTTAGGAGGGATTTGGTGAAGCACAACAACAAAGCACATCCTTTACCAGAACCACGGCCATTCCCAAGGGGAATAAACCATTTTTCCAGGTGTGATGGACACAGAAAATGCCAAGAATCACCAAAGAGCCAGCAGAGGAGGAGGAGCTGCCATGGAGAAGCTGGAGCAGGATAATTCCATATCCAGGCAGGGAGCAGCCAGCCTGGAGGTGAAGATCCCTCATTTAGATGGAGCCTCCTGATGAAAAAGCAATTCCTGGGCACGGAGAGAGGCAGAGCCTTTGGGAGATTTCTCCTCAGCAGGAGGCACTTTGTGAGGAGCCAGGGCAGCCAGAGCTGCTCCAGGAAATGGATTTTGGGATGAGCTGGAGTTCCCCGCTCTGGGAGATGGATTTTGGGGATGAGCTCTGGGAAATGGATTTTGGGATAAGCTGGAGTCCCCCGCTCTGGGAAATGGATTTTGGGGGTGAGTTCCAGGAAATGGATTTTGGGGGTGAGCTGGGCTCCCCTGCTTTGGAAAATAGATTTTGGGGATAAGCTTTGGGAAATGGATTTTGGGGATGAGTTGGAGTCCCCTGTTCTGGGAAAAGGATTTTGGGATGAGCTCTGGGAAATGGATTTTGGGATGAGCTCCGGGAAGTGGGTTTTGGGGATGTTTGGGCTCCCCCCAGGAGCACGTCCAGCAGTGCCAGGGCAGCATTTCTTGTCACACCTGTCCCTGCCTCGTGCTGTGCCTCAGGGCGAGGCCACGACAAGACTGCAACACCCAGGGCATCCAAAAATCGCGGCACCAAGCAGCAAAACCGGGATAGAGCTCCCACCCCTTTCCCAGAGGATCTGGAATGCTGGGAGGCAGGAAGGGATGGAACCAGCCTGGGTGCAGCTTTATGAAAATACTCAATGTATGCAGTGCCCATTTCAGTCAAGCTAAGCCTACGGAGGGGACCTGACGTCAAGAACCCTTAAAAATAGACATGGATGTGTAGAAGAAAAAGCAAAATAAAAGCACTCTCCTAATGCACACACAGCCTCAGTGCCAGCAGCAGCTTGTCTGCTTCCTCACAAGCCAGCAGCAATTTTGGGTTTTAATTCCTGCCTTTTGGGGTTTTTTTTTAACTGAAGTAAAAACAAACCAGAAAAACCTTCCCTCAAACTAAGAGCTGCTGTCTCCTGAGCAGAGTTTAGTAAAAAAAAAAAAAAACAAAACCCCAAAGCAACAAAGCAGGAGGTTCTGCTGTAAATTTTATTATATTCACTACAGATTTTAGAGTTTCCTTGACTTTCATGGCCTGCATTTTCCTCTCAGTACCACTGCTGCTCATATTGACAGACAGGCTTTGATGGTCAGACCTCCCAAAGCTTTCATAACTCTGCTGGAATCTAAAATTAGACAGCCACAGTCACCAAAATATCACTCACTCCCCTTTTAAAGGGACATTAGAGAAACCTGAGTATTTGGTATCCCCACAGAAAAACATGTTGTCCAACAATGTGTGTAGAGAATGTAATCCAAAAAAAAATATGATTCTTAATGATAATTAAAAAGCCTCTCCAGACAAGCAAGCAATTCCTACAGCTTTAATCCCCAGCAATGGATACAGCAATTTTCAGGGACAAGAGGGAGAAAAACCACAAGGACCTGGTGGATTGAAGGGCAGCAGCTCCCAGGGGATTCAATTTAAATGCTAAAGATGCTCCAGCAAAATTCACTGTACAGATTCACTCCATCACAAATTCATCAACACTCCAGGGAAGTCCAATATTGCCACCACACAAAAAGCCCTGCAAAATTACAGTTCCATTTCTGGAGCTGCTTAATTTACAGGAGCCATCCATGGAACGGTCAGTGTTAAAAACCTACTACATTTTATAGCATTTTGTGGCAGATATTCCTGAATTACTGTGCAAATTTTAATACTGATGTTTGGCTTGCTGGGCTGTGAGCACACACCGACAGCTCAGTTTTCCATCAACATAAAATAAAATAAATGGACTCAATAAACGGAGATTTTCATCAACAGAAAGGAAAATGGAGTTTTCAACACAGCAAAGGGCAACTTTTTATTTTGCCTACAACTGGTGAGTGTTGAAAGCACCCACAACCCAAACCTGATGGTGGAGTCCCCATCCTTGGAGGCATCCAGGGAACAGATTCCATAGAATTAGGGATGTCTCCTGGAAATCAGGCAGCTCCAGACATGGAATTTCTCTAATTTTGCTTTTTGTGTGAAGGCAATAGTGGGCTTACCTGTGGTACTGATAAATCTGTGATGGAGAAAACGTGGAGGTGGCACTCTGGTGACAAGGTGGGGACTGGCCACAGGCTGGGCTTGATCTTGGAAGTCTTTTCCAACCTAAATAATTCTGGGATGGTCTGTGAATTAATCAGCAGAGTTTTGCTGGAATTAGGAATTTGTGGGAAACACACCAGGCCTTTCCCCCACTCCTGCTCTTCGCTTTGAGGAGGTTTTTTTTGTTGTTATTTAGGACTTTTTTTAAGCTTTTCTATTTAACATTTCACCCAAAGGGGAAGAAAACTCTCCATTCAGAGCAGGAACATTGCAGTGATGTCCTTTACTTCTCCCCAGCATTCCAGTGAAATATTCCCAACCCTGTTTTTGGGATCTCAGGGGCTGCACACAACAAATAAAGAGCCAGAGCTGCTCCCTGGAAAAGGCAGCTGGGACCACAGGAGCTGTGTCTGAAGGCCCAGAAAAGCTGAAAACTCAGCAGAGAGACCCTTTTATCACTCAAACAGCATGAAAAGAGATAAATCCCAATATCCTGAGAACTCTGCAGCAGGTGAAGTGTCCATCCTGCAATTTATTGCCTACAACTGGTAAGGGTTAAAAACACCCCCAGCCCAAAGCTGATGGTTTTAAGGGTAAAGAGAACCTGTATTTTATTACCTATTAAAGATAACCTGTATTTTATTACCTATTTATTAAAGGCAACCTGCATTTTATTACAACTTCCCCTGTATAAATTGAGTTTTTCTGACATCTCTAAAATAGAAATATAAATTTATATTTTAGCAACAAAGCCAAACAATGCAAGGGCTGCAAATATGCAATCTCTGAGGTATTAAACCCCAACGTCCTGGGAATTCTGCGGCAGCACATGAAGAGTCCATCCTGGAATTTAAAAACTCCACTTAACCCCAGCCAGACTGCAATTAATATTAACGACTTGCAGGCCGAGTTCAGCTCAAAATTATCATTATAATAAAATACTACACACTCCAACATTTCCTGTTTGATAGCTGAGAAGTATGGAAAACTCTTCTTCATTAAATTTCAATGCACTCATTAATAAAATATGGAGGATGTGCTACTTTAAGACAGGAGGAGGAGAAAAAAAAAAAAAAACCCTATAAATTGGTGATAACGTTATTTCTATTTTTAAATCCATCCCACGGAGTCACCCAAGATAGATGAGAAGTGCTAAGCCCATCCCACGAGCTTATTTATTTATTTAATACTTCTCACATGCTATTTTTAACAGCAGAAAGCCAGCAAAAGGCATCCATTAGAGAAATCACACTGCTGAGAGTCTTCCTCACACCACACAAGAGATGTTTGGGGGGGTTTTTTTTTTTTTTTTTTCCCCTCCCTTTCCTGTAGGATTCAGGAATAAAAAAAGCAATTTTACTTTTGCAGCATCAGCTAAGGCTGAGTCTCTATCTGCAAAACCTGTATTTGTCAGTCCTTACTCACTCCCCCAGCCCCCTCCTCTCACTCCTCCACTTCCTGCAGGGTTTTATTTTCTCAGGAATCCATGGCTTGAACACAGGGACAGTCAAATGTGGATGCAGGCCTTGGGTTGGGTTTGTTGGGGTTTTTTTTTTTTTTTTTTTAAGCCTCTTTTTGTACACACAAATGAAAGGAAATAAACAAAAAGAAAGAAATGAAACACCACAGCCCGTGGTACTGCAGGAGAAAAAAATTAGTGAAAAATCTTTCATTTTTTACATAGACTTAAAGGAATTTATCAAGAAAATGCTGGGTTTTCTTAGGAAAAGACTTTTTGTGCCACTTGGGCGCCTCCAGGGATGGGCACTCCAAACCTCCCTGGGCATCCTTTCCATGAGGAAATTCCAACCTGAGCCTCCCCTGGGCCAGCCTGAGGCTCCATTTTCATCCAAACTTTGCTCCAGAAGACGGAGCCTGGTCGGGTAAAGAGCTCCAGACAAAAAAAATGGGTAAAAAAGAGGAATTTCAGACGTGCCAGCGATCCCCTGCACTGGGCCCACAGCAGCTCCACGGGGAAATCTGAGGGAATTTCCACAGGATCACATCCTGCTGCAGATACCAAAGCTGGATTTCTCCACGCCTATTTTCCCTTCTTCCCAAATCTTCCCCCAAAATGAGCTTTTTGTGAACAAAACCCCCGAGGCTGTTGGTGTCCCTCAGAGCAAAGAGAGTTTATTTGCTCAGCCTGCCTCAGTTTCCTGAGGAAAGGCATCCCTGGGTCCATACATGAAAGGATTTGATCCATAATCTCTTCATCCACAGCACCAACAATGCCAATATCAGGAATGTTTGGATTTCTAGAAGCAGCAGCTTCCCCTGGCGTGGGAAGGTCACACTGCACAGAGAACTTTGCCAACAGCTGATGCCCAAAAGTGTCACCAGCAGAAAGCTGAATTAAAAGCACACAGTGCAATTTTGTGGGTACAGAAATCCCCAGTAAACTCCACACCCTGGATTAAAAAAATCTAAATATTCTCTCTGTCTGGAATTCAGCCTCAAGACAGGCCTGGCTTGGGCAGCAGAGCCTCTGCTACAGCTTGGATTTCTGAATTATTTCTGAGATAATCGGAATAGTCTGCATGTGGGGCCTTAGAAAGCAGATTATAACCCGCCAGCAGCAGGCAGGACTCAAAACAAACTGCAGGAAAAACAAATTTCAGAGTTCACATCCATTTTTTTCTGTTTTTTGTAGCCTTGAAACTACACATTACACACCTTCTCTTTTTCTGAGACTCCCCCTCTGACCCCAAAGGCAGATTGAACCTTCCAGGCAGGATTAAACTGCTTCAACTTTGCCTTTTATTCAAATTCTCCCTGGCAGTTACAAGCTGTTATGCCACTCCAGCAAGAGGTAGCAGAGACCCAACGTGCCAAACACCTTCTTTGCATGATTTGATGCCACAAATTGAATATTTTCCCCCCTGAAGTGCTGCTCAGCTGTGCTCGTGCAACATTTCAGCAGAACGCACAACCCAGCCCTGCCAAAGCAGCTCATTAATGGGGGCTCGTCAAATTCATTAGAGAAATAATACCCCTCTTGCTGCTCCTGCTTCCAAGCTTTCATTTATTAAGAGAATTATGTTTTTAACAGGCTCTTGTATGGTCAAAAACACACTCAGACTCTCACAGAGAGGAACTTTCCCACATTAATTTTTGAGGGCGAAGCTGCAGCCTGATGTGAGGAAGAGATCGCAGTGCATCTTATACCACCTTCCCTATATATAAATTGAATTTTCCTGGAATCTATTTACTTTTTACCAACAGAAAACAACGCAGCAACTCCCTTAGGTCTGCAAAAATGCAACCTCTGAGTTATTAATTATTTCCACTTATCTGAATGGTGATTTAAAATGATCATTTTTGCCAGCGCCTTCTCTCTGTATTTCTGTTAGGAATATAGGGGAGTGATTAATTTCAGAGTTGTGGAGTGAAAGAAACAGAGCTTGAAATAAAAAATCCCCACCCAGCAGAATTCAGAATAACAAAACAAAGGGGAAAGTATCCAAAATAAGAGCTTGCAGTTTATCTCACACAGGATCTAACAGCAGATTGCCAGCCCCAAATTTTTGGGCAATTTTTTCAGACTCTTCAGAAGAGAAAGTTTAAAAAAAACTCCCAACAGTTCAGGTGCCAAAGAAACCCATAAAATCAGGAGGGAAAAACAGACTACTTCCTTACAAAGAGAAGCTGAAAAAAGTTATTAAAATTGTGCCTTGGAGCATCCAGGTGTTCCAAGAGATTACAGAAAGTCCCAAGCGCTGCTTGGAAAAATCAGACTCAAACTGAGTATTCCCATGGACACCATCCATTCCAACTGCAGGAACTACCAAAAAAAAAAAGCAGATTTTCTTGATCCCTTCTATACATTAACAACATTTTGCTTGGAAATTCCCAACAGGAACACATCCACACTGCAAAAGAGATATTTCAAACCATTCCACCCACTGATTTTTGGGGTAAAAACATCACTATTTTAACCTGTTCCCCATTTTTGAGAGGCCCCATCCTCCTGAGCTGCACCTACCATGGGGCAGTGTGATGTTTGCACCATCAATGATTGCTTGTGCCAGTTCGTGGTCGTTGCTCTCGAAGGCGTGGGCAGCAGCCTTGAGGGCATCCCAAATTTCCTTCCTGCCCTCGAAAGCCGGGGCTGTGTCCCAAAATTCATCCCTCTTACTGCGGAGCTGCCCGTCCGTCATGGGGTAATCGCTCTTCCATTTGGGTTTTTCTTTCTTCAGGGGTTGGTTACGCCCAAGAGCCACTGTGGGGGGGGGGACAAAGAGAAAGGGGAATTAATTAAAATAACAGCACAAAATTCCCTTTGGTTACTCTGTTGAGGATTTACGGAGCTGAATTTGTAATTCTCGGCCTTTTTGTTCAGCGCTTCCCAAGTGACGCAGCAAGAGGGGTATTATTTATATAATGTTCATGGTTCAGGTTTTCATTTGTTAGGAGAATTATGTTTTTACCAGGCTCTTATATGGTCAAAACCAGACTCAGAGTCTCCTGAATTTTCCCAAGAGGTCAGACCACCCTGGAGGTTAGGAGCAGGGAGGTGATGTGGATGTGGGCCAGGCAATTGTCATTTGCTACTTTTAATTAGGATCTGATTTTGTTTCTGTGCAAATTTCCCGCCTCTTGATATCCCCTGAAAATCCAGGAATCCATCAAAGTTTAACAAGCATTTTCCTCCTTCTCAATAAACACAAACCCATTTGTTTCCCTTTATCTACAGCTATTTTTGCCACTCGGAGGTGGTCACACAGATAAAAAGTGGATAGATTAAAACTCCCTGCTCCCTTCCCCATCAGTGCCTGGTGTTACAGCAAGAGACTCCAAGTTCACAGAAGTTTTAAGGAGACCAAAACCCCGCAGGAGGTTAAGCCACACACCCTCACTCAACCTGAGCAAAGAATGATCAGCTTCCTTTGGTAACTCAAGATGGCACACGTGTTTGTGAGGCTGAGGTGGAAGTCATGGAAAAGAGGATTTTGAAAAGAATTCCTGCTAGTGAGGTGACACTGCCAACTATGCAGAGGAATGAGCTTTCTTTGGATTAAAAAACGTGGGAGAACGGTCTAGGTTGGAGGAGGAACCTTGAAGACCATCCAGTGCCACCCCCTGCCACGGGCAGGGACATCTCCCACTGTCCCAGGGTGCTCCAAGCTCCATCCAGCCTGGCCTTGGACACTGCCAGGGATGGAGCCACACAGCCAAGAATTTCTTCCTAATATCCAATCTAAACCCATTCCCTGCCAGTTTGAAGCCATTCTCCCTTGTCCTGTCACTCCATCCTTTGTAAATCCTCTCTCTCCATCTTTCCTGCAGCTCCTTCAGGTCCTGCAAGGCCACAATGAGGGCACCCCAAAGCTTCTCCTCTCCAGGCTGAACAATCCCAGCTCTCCCAGCCTTTCCTCCCAGCAGAGCTGCTCCATCCCTCCAATCCCGGTGGCCTCCTCTGGAGGCCACATTTGCACATAAACAAAGTCATCTCCTAATTAAAAGTAGCAAAATGACAATTGCATGGCCCACATCCACAGACCCCAGCTGTTCCTCCATGTCCCACGCAGAACCCAACAATAAAAAACTTCTGATTCTTTTTAAGTGACCACAAACATTTATTGCTTTTTTTTTCCACGGGATTGCTTTTCAGAGGAGTGCTGACCATTTAGCAGATTGCAGAGCAGAAAAACCCAGTGTTTACAAAACACCAAGTTTCCTGGCAAAGCCCAGCCTTTCCCAGTCCAAGGCTCAGCTGAGCACACTCAGCCTGGGAGATGAAGCTGGGGCAGCCTCAAACAATGGGCTTATGCATTAAACCCTGTACATTCTGAAATTGCAGAAACATATGTGGAAAACACTCCAGCAAGGAATTGTCTCCTTATTAATCCTGAGCAGCCAGAGCATGAAATTTTCAGCCAGACAGAACAGGACACTGCAAGAAATTTGGGTCAGTGGGCATCTTTTTTTCCCATTCCACTTTAGCTCACATCTGTTTGCACATCCACTCAGCGAGTGCTGATTTCTCCCACGGGGCCCTCTCCTTGTCCCCAAACATCAATTATGGAAGCAGGTTAAAGGCATTTCCCGCAGCCCCACTGCAAATCCAGCAGCCCATCCCTCTCTCCCTGCTTCCCACTCTGCCCCAGACAGCACCCAGATTTACTGCTCCTCACTCCAGATCCTCACAGCCTCCAGTAATTCCTCCCTGGAGATCCCATCCTTCCTACACAGACAGCACTGACGATAAACCCGGTGATAAATTCTATTTTTTTTCCAAGCTGGAAGGAAGGGTGGTGGAAGAATGTGACTCTCCAAAAGGCTCAGAAGCCAAATCTACTCTAACAAGCCATCCATCCCAGTCCTAAGCCTTTAAACACAACTTGGCTTCAGCACAAACCAGTATTTAAAAAGATCTTTCGCATGTTTATCATTTATTAGAAGTGCTTCAAGGATCCCCAAAAAGCTTTATGCCTTCCCTGAAGAAATATTAATCTTTTTAGCTGTGTAGATAGATGGGGCAGAAAGGATATGAGAAACTTACACCATGTAAAAAAAATAATGTGTAAAAGGACCCAAATATTTCTCTTTCCAGGCCATGTTTTAGTGACTAAAGCAAAACATGTGAATTTCTACAACCAAACTTTTGGACCACATCAAAGGACTTTCCCTTTTCTGTTAACAAGACTGATAAAGAAACAAACATCAACAGTCTGAACCACTTAAAAAGTATTTACAGTGTCAGTTTTCTACTCCTCACTTTGGAAGGAAACTAGAGCTCAAAAGGAAACATTTAAGACCATCCACATCAGAGGCACCACCAGCTCACAGGATCCAGAGCAGAAAGCAGCATCCCCATTAATTTTTCATCTTACATCACTCCAACACGAGTAAGAAATTATTAATACCCTGCTCAAAAGCAGGAATTGTTTTCTAAATGCCAAGAAAGCACATTCTCTCTGAAGCCATTCTCCAAGTCACCCTCTCAGCAGAGGGCAACGGTTGATATTTTTGGCACGGGATTTATTTAGAAGGGAATATGGAAATCAGTATTGGTCTACTTTCCAGAAGGTGAAATATCAGCAGCAGGACTCCAAAATAAGTCAGGCTGTTCTTGTTCCAACAGCTCAGGTGTGCAGGTGGTGCTGTGCACCCCAAAGAGGGGAAGAAATCCACAGAATTTAGGCTGGAAAAGCCTTCCAAGGTCATCGAGTCCCAGCTGTGCCCAATGCCCACCTTGTCCCCAGCCCAGAGCACTGAGGGCCACCTCCAGGAATCCCCTGGGCACCTCCAGGGATGGGGATCCAAACCTCCCTGGGCAGCCCCTGCCACTGTCTGCTTGGAAAGGTGATGGATCAAAGACTGGACAGAAGCTCTTGGAGTTCTTTTCCAATCCTAATGATTCTGTTCAACAGCTCCAAGTGCCCCCAAACCAGTGGCACACGAGCCATGGGCTATTCCTGGAGGATTTGGCAGCATAACCTGTTTTCCCTTCGCAGGCAGGGTGGGATCCTCGAGGAAGCTGCTCCTGTCTGCCCCACTGAACTCCTGGCACACTACAAAGTCTTATTTTTAAAAGGAAAAACGTATTTCTCCAATCCTTGCAGACTGTTTTATAACCTGAATTGTAAATTTATTCCCCTTCCCCGCAGCTTCCCATCAAAGCAATGAATCTGTAAGGTTATCTCTGCTCCTTCGGAGTGAGCTTATGCAGATAAACCCAGATATTTAAATCAGTTTCTTACCAGAATGTCAAGAAATGCCTCTGTGGAAGTTCTTTGGAACAGCTGGTGTGTTTGCTGTGTTGCTGTCACTGTGGATATCACTGTGGGTATCACTGGTGCCTCTTCTGAGGGGCACCAGATGAGCAGGAGCAGCTGCTACTGCAAAATCCTTGTATTAAAAGCCAATATCCAGCTACACAATCCATAAATCCTAATTTATACCCCCCTGAACTACAGCGCTCCATCATCAAATTGGGAATATTTCAGCCTCAAAGGGTATTCTGTCAAATCAAACACAGCAAAGCTGAGCCACGGGACAGCTCAGAGCCCTGGAGAAGGGCAGGATCTCCAGGATCTCTGCTTCAGGTGGGACCTGGATCCTCCTCCTCTCCAGTTTCTGCCCAGCCAGGTAACTCAGACCCCACACCTGGAACAGCCCTGAAGCAGCTGAGCTCAAATCTTAATTATTTGTGGAAACACCTCTGCTGTCATCAGCCTTATTTGAATTTTCCCTCCCCCCCCATTCCTGCAAACATCTTTCACCTATTTCTAAAAATAAAGTTAGGACTCAAATTTGGCTGTTCCATCCCTGCAAGTGCTCCACAGTGAATTTCCTCCCTTCCCTCGGAAACACAAGCATATGTTGCTTGCAGCTTTAGTCTTTTACAGCTTTTGTAAAAAGCAGGGGGAAAATGGCCCAAAATCTGGTGGTGGAAAAGTTTCCAGGCACACAGAACCCACCCAGGGCATGGAAAACCCAGCAGGAGCCACCTGGACTGGACATGCTCCACTTCAGGCTGTTGATTTCCATGGATTCATCAGCAGCTGCATCCTGGAATTACAAGAACAGGGCCTGGCTGTGCTTCCCAATCCCTGCAGATTTGTGGGAAGATGGACACACAACCAGAAAATACCAGGGAAGGACACTCCACCAGTGGAACAGGAGTTCAGAGCAGACACAGGCAAATATTCCCAGAACAAAATGTTGAAATGTTGCAATTGGAGACTCTGGCAAGATCTGATAATGTTTTCTATTTTTTTTTTTCTTTGTCTTGATTAAGAAAATATCCAAGAGATGAAGCTTAAGTGGTGAGAGATGGAAAAAGTTTGGGGTGACCCGTGAGGAGAGGAGCAGGAATGCCCAAAAGAAGGATAAAATATCACAACAGTCTCTGAATGGGAATGACACGTTCAGGAACTGCTGTCCGTGGAAAAAATGGGATTTGAGGGCTGTCCATGGGAAGAGAACAGAAATTATGAACTCTGAAGGGAACTCCAGACCCAGAGCTGCAGAGGCCATGAGGAGAACACACAGGTCCTGTTTGCTTGGAGGCTGCAAACGCTCCCAGCTCCAGCAGGGGAAGGAATTCCCACCCTGGAGAAACCTCGGGAATGACTCGAAGCCAGCCAGGAAAACCTAAGGAAATGTTTTATAAATGGAGCCAATGATCAAAACTGTTTTCTCCACCAGATTGCTTCCCCGTGAGGCTCAGCTGCTCACAAAGTCTTTTTCTATCATAAATGAAATGCAAGTAACAGTTTACTGCCCATAAAGTTTCTTTTAGTAACAGTCCCAAGGGCTCCCCTCCCCACAATCACTGAGCACTTCTCTACTTAATCAAGTGAGTCCCATTTTAAATCCATTTTGCTCCAAACTCCTCATGAGGTATCTTGTAATTTGGTATCAATATCACACAGTTCATCCTAAACATTTTCTCTGCGTTTTTCTCCAGTGTAATCCTGAATTACAACAGTGCTCGGAAGAGCCGGGACAAAGGAAAAGTGCAAAAAAAACAGGGAAAACAGGGAGGGAGAAAGGGAAAATTCATTGCATGTAAGCAGCAGACAATTTGAATTACATTAAGCAGCACAGGCTTACACAATTTAAACTACATTAAGTAGCACAGACATACCAAGGAACAGGAAAATGGAAGAATTGTATCTGTTTATTGCTAATTTTCAGCAATTTTATTCCTGAGGTGGTTACATTTTTCCAAGGCAAGAACAGGATTTTGGAACAGAAGCGGCACTGGACAGTGGTAAAGACTTAAAAGTGCAATATTAGGACAGTTAGGCTTTCCTAACAAGAAAATAAATTAACATTTCTAGGGAGCCTGTATGAGCTTTCCAAATAAATACAGATAGAAAAATAATGTTTGAAACTAAGTCAAGTTTTATGTTTTTTTATGAGGGTAAAATGAACACTACTTCCCTGGTAGAAATTCAAGTTATACACAATTCAAGTGTTTAGTACACAACTATCTTGAAATAGTTGTGTACTAAAACACCAGGCTACAGACCCAAAGCAATATTAGAAAAGTGTAGATAAAAGTATTAATTTTGAGCCAAATAACAAAGTGTGACGCTTTTCAGAGCGGCAAACCCAGCAGAGACACATCTGCACACACAAAATAAACCCCCAGCCAGCCCTGGGGCTAGTTCCCCTTTCTCCTACCTGAAAGGGGGTGAAGAAAGGAAGAAAATAAATCAAAAAATCAGATGGAGAGGGGAAGAACCAGCAGGGCCATCAGGCTGAGCAGCAGCCCTTAAAGCCAGGCTGGTGCTGGTGCTAAATGATGGATGTGGTGCCTCTGGGGACAAGGGGGACAATCCATCAGTGGTGCCACCCCAGCGCTGTCCCCTCGGTGCTGCACAAGGGATGTCACCAAGCACCGCTCAGGGAATCCTTCCCTGCTCCTCCTCAATTCTTATCCAACGCCAAAAATTGCCCAGAAGAGGCTGCAGGGAATAAAATGCAAGTTCCTCTGGAAATTCCAGGCAGCTCTGGACAAGTTTTCCCTGCACATTAAACCTTCCCTGAGTCAGTGCAGAGGTTTCTCAGCGTGGGAGATAAACCAGGGGAGGATGAGGGTGTATGAATGAGCTGGACAAAGAGAAGAATTGACTGTAATTACCAGCTCTTCCACTGTATTTTCCATTTCCCCCATCATTCTCAACAGGAACTGCAGAAGAAACCAAATTTCCAGACAGCTCATCACTCACCCCCCCTCAAAGGAGCCAGCAAGAAATAAAAGCTTCAGTTTTTGGAATTGGCTCCCTTGGTGGCATTCCAGACCCAGAGATGCCACCTCATCCCAGCACAGGCAGGATCTGCTGAGATGAGCCCAGCCCTGGACTCTGCTCTGCCCTGGGATATCCTGAACCACACAGGAACTGAAATTCTGTCTGATTGAGGTGCACTCCCAGCTGGCAAAGAGGGGAGTTTAGATTGGATATTAGGAAGAAACTCTTCCCTGGGAGGGTGGGGAGGCCCTGGTACAGAGTGCCCAGAGAAACTGTGGCTGCCTCATCCCTGGAAGTGTCCAAAGCCAGGCTGGATGGGCTTGGAGCAACCTGGAATAGTGGGAGGTGTTCCTGACCTGAACAAGAGGATCCCTTCCAAACCAAACTACTCTTTATTTCTCTGATTTTTATTTCCAAAAGCTCTGTGGGTACTTCTGAGTCCTGCCTGCCCACCCAGCCTCCTGCTGGAAGCACAGAGGAGCTCTCCATCACCCTGATTAAGCTCATGATTCAACAGCTCCTCTGGACACAGAAGCACGTCTCAGGGAGGGAACATCTCTGTGGAGGCACCACATCCTCCGTGCCTCGGCCAAGGGGTGATGCAGGATGAGGAGGGCACACTGCCAGGCAGGGCACAGGCCAGGGGATGCCCATCTGTCCCTGTTATTTCCCAGCACAGGAATCCTGGAGCCCCAAACTCAGCTTGTCCAAGAGCAGGAGCTGTAAAACCCAGCTCAGTGTCAGCCCCAGCCTCCCAGGGAGGTGAAACAGCTCCGGGGGACAGACATTATCAACACAATTACCTGTCAGCACTGTTTACACTGGAATTTAAACTGCTCCTATCTCTGGCAGATGAATGTTTTCAGCTGGATATAGCACGGGATAAAGATTTACCCATTCCCAACTCACACTGTGCAAGCAGCCAAACCTTCAATCTGCACCATCTACGGTGCACAACTGGGCTACCTTTTCTTAAAAGCTATGACAAGAACCATTAAGGAAGCTGTCAGCAACATGAAAAATACTCAGTTTGAGATAGGCTGCACAGAGCACAGGTTTGCTGTGACTTCTGCAGTGTTTGGCTTAAGCTCCAACTCAATTGCAGCTGAGGGTTTGGCACAAGGGCAGCCCCACATGCAAAACAAGGGCAGCACAGAGCAGCCAGAGCTGTGGGAATGCAGTGGGAAGCTGCACAGAGCTTATCTGCAAGAAAAAAAAAAACAAAACCAAAAAACAAACCACCCCAGTGCTTTCTGTATCTCAACATGAGGAAGAATGCAACTCAGCAACTTCACTTTTAAAGCACTAAAAGCCTTTTGTGTCTCGCTGTGTGTTCAGTTCACAGGGAAACTTTAGACACATCAGATAAAAGTGCAAAGGGTGAATTCCTGACTGGACAAGCTGTGCTGGAGCACTGCTGGGACAGGGCACTGCCCACTGCTCCAGGCTCATGTGCAGCATGGATTTAACACCAGGAAACATCCAGTTCCAGCTGCAAATGGACCAGTCAGGCTCACAAATTCCCTTCCTCCTTGAGAATGTTCTCCCTCTGACCTCCGCATAGCAAGAAGCTGCATGAACTGCTAAAAAAGTGATTTAAAGTTCCTGGGGGCTGGTATCACAGAATCACTGAGGTTGGAAAAGCCCTCCAAGATCACCAAACCCAACCTGTGCCCAATCCCCACCTTGTCCCCAGCCCAGAGCGCTGAGTGCCACATCCAGTCCTTCCTTGGGACACCTCCAGGGAAAAGAAGCAGCATCAAAAACCTTCCAATTCCCACCCACTGAGAGCTGAGTTCCGGGTGCTTTGAGCAAGGCCAAAGCAGGGTTTAGCTCAGCAGGGTTTAAAACAAAGCCTGGCTTTTCTGTTGGCCTGAGCCACGGGAGCAGTGTGGCCAGTGCTGGCCTCTGTCACCCAGCCACAGCCTGGCCACACGAGGCCACCACGAATTCCGAGCTGGGGAAGTGACACAGGACCATCTGTTGGACATCTGTGTTTAACACACCACGAGTGCTTCCAACATTAGTAAAATTTTCGGGGGGAAAAAAAAAATAATCAAAGGCAGCCTTATCTTTCACGGTGCCAGAATGACAAAAAATATTAAGCTGATGATTTTCTTTAAATCCTGATGATTTTCTTCGAACCCTGATGGGGTTTAAAGAAAACTTGATGAGGTCTGAGAGTGCGGAAAGCCAGCCAGGACACCCTCCTCAGCAGGCCCTCGTGCAGGGTGTGTTTAAATGTGGGGTTGAACCTTCTGGATGATGCCACCAGGGGATTTATTTCATTACAAGTAAACCCAGACATCAGTAAGTCATTGGATGGTTTGGGTTGGAAGGGATCTTAAAGCTCATCCAGTCTCAGCCTTTGCCATGGGCAAGGACAGTTTCCACTATCCCAGGTTGCTCCAAACCCCAACCTTGGGCACTTCCAGGGTTGGGGCAGCCACAGCTTCTCTGGGAAATCCATTTCTGGGCCTCCTCACCTTCACAGGGAAGAATTCCTTCCCAGCATCCCACCTAACCCTGCTCTTTGTCAGTGTGAAGCCATTCTCCTTGTCCTGTCACTCCAAATTCCCTCTCCATCTTCCTCAGGTTTTTCACCTCAAGTAAAACTGCTCAGGAGGAGCTCAGGAGCCAGCAGTGTTCAGGTCCCACCTCAGCACAGAGCTCTTTTGGCCTTGCTGCTTTAAACCCTTCCAGCAAACCCTGAAATCTGGATAATTCAAGGTATAATGCTCAGCACAGATGGCCAACTCCATGTTCCCAAGGATTTTTTTGGCTGAACATGCTCTGCTTGCCGTGTCACTGCTGCCAGCACAGCAGTGACAAATTCCAGGAGGGAACAACCAAAAAAAAAAGCCTCCAAGTTGGTGGCTGTTTTTACAATGACCAGTGATTAAATTAGCTTAGTTAAAGGATCTAACACCACGTCTTGAATTTATTCCAGTGTCACAGTTATTGGCAGGGATAAAGTTTCACATGAGCCAATTAACTAAATGCACTATTACTGTATCTCAGCTGCTTAAGCTCATCAGTTAATTAAGAGCTCAGTGTAAGCTGAAAATAGGAACCTTACCTGACACACATACCAAACATACATTATCTTAATGATTTAATTTTACACTTCCATATTACACTCCTCAGGTGCCTGAGGAAAACTGAAAGGGGAATGCTTGGTTTAAAGAAAAGTGAAACTGAAAGTCACATAACATTTACAGGTTCCATCGAAGAGATTGGATTTCTCAGAATGATACTTGCTGCTTTATTCAGCCCTATTTTACAGGGCAGTTTTTCATAGTAAACATTTCACACTCAATTTTGAAACTCAACTCCTCTCTGATCTCCTGGAGAATCATCCCCCAGGAAACTCCAGCACCCACAGCTGGATAAAGCTCAGCAGCTGGAATTTGGTGTAGAACACATGACCAACCTCTTGGCCATAAGGAATTCCCCTCCCCTTCAAGTACACATTTTGTCAAGAAATCCACATTTATCCCAGAATTAGAGACAAGTAATAACAGATAAGGACATCAGTGGATTGCTCAGATAATTAGAAAGCAATCTAAGCTAAAATGAAAAATGTGCAAGCCTTTGTTGCAACTTGTATAAATATCTGGATGTCTTGTACATTCAGGGGGAAAAAACCTCCAAAACAACCCAATCCTGTAAATGGGAACACGTGAACAAAGCAACTTTAAAAGTCCATCCTTTCAAGGCTTTTTTATCCCCCTGGGGATGTACTTGGGGAAAAAATAGCCTCTGGTCAAGGCTTACTGCTGTAATCAGAGAATGGTTTGGCTTGGGAGGGACCTCGAGGGACACCCAGTGCCACCCCCTGCTGTGAGCAAGGACACTGCCACTGTCCCAGGTGGCTCCAAACCCCATCCAACCGGGCCTTGGACACTGCCAGGGATCCCAGGGACAGCCACAGCTTCTCTGGGCACCCTGTGCCACTGAATCCAACTCCAAGTATTTAAAATCCCCCAAACTGGGAACATAATCAAAGTCTCCTCCTCCTTCTCCTCCCAGGAATACCCAGCACAGACAGCAAGTCCTGCTGCTCCCTGTGAGATGGAAGGACCTTGGAGGAAGCACAGGAAACTCCCTCTTCATTTCAATTGCTGAAATGAAGCGAGATTAAAGCAGCCAGAGCCTTTCCACCTTTAGCAAATTAATCTGATCTCTTTCAGAAGTCCCTGAGCACACGAGGCTTTAGCTCTATTAATGGCCTGAGCGTTGCTTGCTCAGTCTTTCCAAAGGACACAACAGCCCTTAAGTAACTTCCTTTCAAAGGCAGGGATCACAGGATTTGATTGAAAAGGCATTTAATTCTCCACAACTCAGGGCAGGCTCAAAAGTGGCAGCACAGTGGTGATGTTGGCAATGCTCTCAGTTTTTACATATCCAGGAGGAGCTGAAGCAGGGCTTGCCCATGGGCTGTGCTCTAAAAAAGGTCCTCACCATAAAGCTCAAGGAGCTTATTCCTCCTGTGGCATCAACTGCAAAGCAAAAGCAGAGCTCTTTGTCAGGTCAGATGCGTTTTTCCTACTTTTTCCCACTATTTAAGACATAATCGATATAACAACAGATTAAATAAGTGTGTGGAGATGCTGGGCTTGAAAGTGTCTGCAAGAAAAGTTCTGAGTTCAAGCAGAACTCTCCACTGCTAGAGCCTCTTCTCACCCCTGCTCCCCTTTCTGCAAGGGAAAAGAGTTTCAAATTGAAGGATTTTTCAAACTGACTGGTAATGAGAATGCATTATTAAAAAGAGATTCTAATTTCAGCCACCTGAACACAAGAGGCCACCTCTCCCATGGTTTTTCAGGTGTGATTATGTTGTTTAGGTAAAGGAACTCCTGAAAGCATTGGGGAAATCAAATCCCAACACCCAGGCCTGCTGATTTAACTGCAGCAGTGACAAGAACTCCTAAGAATGGCTGGATGCAAGTCCATGGCAAATTCATTAATTACTGTCCTCTAATGAGCAAACCATGCCCAGGAAGTGCTGATTGCACAGCTCTGAACAAAGGCACCTCAAAGCCCAGAGCAGCAGAACTGGGGTCACTTTCAGACCTGTGGAAGAGCTGAGGATGAGGAGAAAAATGCACTAAAAAAATGTTCCCAATCTGGGCAGAATCCACACAGCTCCCCCGTTATTAGCACCACAAGTGCCTTTAACACACCATAATATTTTCTGAAATCTCTTGATAGAAAAATGTTCTGTGAGAAAAAGGGCTCCTAATTTATTAACCTTCAACAGAAACCAGCAAAAGTTGGAAAGTTTAAAAAAAAAACAACCACGAAAATAAGTGGTGCAGATCCCTAAACCTGAATTGCATGGCAGGAAAAAAATCTGGAAAAAAATCCCCTGATTAATTTAGAATAATGAAATGAGACATGTGAAAGAAGGAAGGGTGAATGCAGAGAGCAGAGAGAAATGCACTTTATCAATGGAAGATGAATTCAGCCTGGAAATTTGGCAGGCACAGTAATCAGATAGCGACAGAATCCTTGAGCAGGCAAACCTGGAAAGACTTTCAAGACAAGATTAGATCAGTTGGTGGAATTTCTAAGACAGAATATTCTGTTTGACACAGCACTGAAGCAGAGATACACAAGCCTTTGCCATCTTGGACTTTGCAGAACTTTGTTAATTTTAAGCTGAACTGTCACTACTTAATAAAATGAATTTTTAACAGGCTTAATTATCAGCTCAGCATCCCTCTGGACAGAGCTGCCAGGAGATGTTAAAGCAGGACACTGGCAACAACCAAAATGCTTCCTCACCCACCCCTAAATATCTATAATATTTCCCTAACTAATGTGAGCTCAGTGCAAATGATTAACTCTCTTGGTAATAAGTTTCCCACCACAATAAGATAAAATGCTAATGGGATTCCTTCCCCAGCCCTGCAGCACACCAATCATCAGGAAAAACATGAGCAGAGTCAGAAAGAATTGCAGTTGCATTCCTAAGATAAAACACCTTCTTTGGGATGGATAAAGCAGGAAAAAAATTCATTTCATAAAGGAACCTGTTGATTTCCCAAAGCAATATTGGGAAGAAGTTGTGGTAAGCATCAATACATAACTTTACTTAAAAATTCTTGAGGAAATTTGCTGAGAACTGATCATGACTAATCCTGGGATGGATGAAGGCTGGGAATGGGGAGTATTTGGAGCCCATTCCCAGTCATGTTAAGGATAAAGAGAAATTTGGCTTCCTGTTTAATGGGTGTTTGTGTTCTCCCCACTGCTGGGCACCAACACTCCAAAAACCAGCAGATTATTTCCATTTTCAAGCTACCTAAAATTTCAATTTTCAAGGTGCCGGAGTGGTAATTTAATGAAAAGCCATGCTTCCTCCTCCTCAATATAAACCTAATTCCTACACCACCAATACTTAGGAGAATTAGAAAGGGCACAAAACTTCCCAGGGAGACAAAGCACACACAGCCGTTGAGATTCACCTCCAGCAGCTGAGGAGAACTTGGCAGTTTTCTAAAGGTTTGTGTTATTTAGGAGAAAAAAAAGGATTCCCCAAATACAGTTCAAGTATTTTTAGAAGTTTACAGGAAAAAAATCTTTGTCTAGACTGGATTAGAAAGTCTCTATTACGAGGCAGAGCTCAAGAACTAAAAGATTATTTACAACTGAAGGATTTTTATTCTGGTACTGCCTTGTAACACCAAACCACAACAACCACACTCGCTTGTTCTGACAATGCTGCTGCTCCTTTTTTTATTCCCAGATGCCAGACTAAAATCTTGTATTCCCTGTACTATTTTGCAGGAGTTTCAGATAAAGCCAAAGCCGTGCCTGTAATATTTTTGGAGCTATTTTAGTGCTGTATTATAAGGAGAGCCCTGGATAGACACTAGGGATATGATTTTTGGGGATGCACGAAGGCAGCAAAAATGGGATTTTGCTGTAACATCCATGTGGGGCTGTCCAATGTGTGACTGACTGGAAGAGTGTGACTTCAGTCAAGCAATAATCATGTGGTTTTCTGTTGAAATTTGAGCTTCTTTGGCACCAGAGCTACTTTTAGATCTGGATAAACACACAATGGAGATCTATGGATGTGAAAAACACACAAGTGAGTGAGAGAACTCATCTCAAATGAGCATTTAAACCTGTCTCGGGATAATATCCAATATTGATCAGCACTTCACAGAAGGTAATTTTGTTCTAGAAGCACTTGTATTTATAGCAACCCATGTGCTTTCAACGAACTTCTGTGGGCACAGAGCAAAAAAAACTCACAAAAAAAAATGAGTCTGCTACGTGTTTCACTGAGCCAAGTCATCAACATGCAACTCACGAGTGAAATCTTAAAAAAAATAAAGTTTTAATAGCTCTGGGAGAGCTTTTCTCTTCTTCAGCCCTCCAAGTGCTTCCCCTCAGCTGGGACCTGTGATTTCCCACCTGTTTGATCAGCAGGTTTGGTCATTCCAGGCAGTGGCAGGATGGAGATGCCCAGGGAAAGGGAAACATTGGCTCACCCTCAGCTATAAGGTCCCAGGCAAATCTGGGAATGCTGCTCCTTGGAAGTGGGAAGCACTGGAGTGCTGAGCTTCAGCTGTTTGACTCCTCTGCCACCAAATATATCCTCCTTGGGAATCCATCCAGCCATGGAACCTGCATCCAAGCTCGGGAGAACCGCCATGCTTTCCAAACTCTGCTTCCCAAAAACACCTCCCAACTGCTCCTTGCTGTGTCTTCTCACCCTGGGGAGTGGCAACAAGCTGGCAGCAGCCAGAGCTGTGCTGGGTAGGAATGGGATTTGTACCTGCACCAAAAAAATATCTAAAATACGTTCAAAAATTTGAGTGTCCCCACCCAGAGCACTCTGAGGGACAGGGGTGGCTCAGAGAGGCTCAGGGGTATTTGAAAGCTGAACATTCTGCATTGAAGACACTCTTTTGACATACCCAGCTTCTGTGTGCAGCAGAGAGGGAGAAAAACACACCCAAAGCCACTGTGAAGGCACAGACCCAGCATGGGTGACACAGGCAGAGCTTGGTGACAGCTTTTCCAGGGAATGCTTTGTGCAGTCAGTGCATGGAAATGAGCAATTTTTCCTTAAATTCTCCAGCCAGCCATTATCCTGTGCTTGCTGATGCTCTGCTCTGCAGGCTCAGGTGCTCCCAAAAAAACCAATTGGTGGAGAGGAGAAAATGGCATTTGGCAGCTGCAGGTACCCTCTGCTATTTTGTAGGTGCTCTTTTGCAAAGAGCCTGTGTTTACCCAGCCAGGCAGGAAATCACAGGAGATGAGAGAGTTCTGTGGCAGGGAAATAAAGCAACAAAGTAAATGCCAAGGAGAGCTTCTTCTGCTGAATCCACAGTGCCCTTCATCGCAGCATGGGAGCAGAGATGGAGATTCAGGAGTGAATTTTAAAAATAGAAAGGTAACAAGCTTCCAATCCCAAAGTGCTGTGCTCTGCTTCCAATGCCATTTCAGGCCCTGGGAGTGCTCTCAAAGAGCACACAGCTCCTCTGGGAAAAGGTGAAAAATGTCTCCCTCCATCATCTGTTGTCTGAACTAAGAGAATTATTTATAGTTGCTACATTTATTATACATTATTGTAAACTGGAAGCTGTTAGGAGCTATAAAATGTTTATCATTTCAGGGGATGAAAAGTAGTTTATTTATAAGGGGTGGTAATGTTAGGCTGAATTTATATGTTTTAAGAGTAAACTTTCCCTGTTAAACATATGCAGAGCCACCATACGATCCACAGCTCTGTGTGATGCATTTTCCCATTTTAGCCTCTAATCTTTTCCCCTGGGCACTACCTGTTCTTGCTGCAAACTACTGAACCATTTTTCACTGCCATTTGTGAAGTGCCTCTGATTTCATGGTTGAAAATGTGGGGAAAAACCACACGACAGATCATGCAGAAACTCCCCAAATTCCCTCCCTTCCACCTGATCCGCAGCACAAGGATGTCTTTATACACACAAATATATAAATATATATATATATAGACACATATAAAATCCTCCAGCACATCTGAGATTCTGCAGAAGCGAAAAATCAGAGCTTCAGAGCTGTGCCCATCTCCTCCCACAAATGGCTTTCAAGCAGGGCTTGGAATTTTCCTTTTTAAATCCTGTTCACTGAGGAGAGGGGGAGATGGGAAGGGAAAAGGACACTGAGAAAAGGCTGAAGGGAGGAGCTGCTAAAACTGCTCTAATCCACAATCCCAGCAGCAAGGATCCCCAGCAGCATTTCTGCTCTAGGAGGGACAATTTCCAAATGTTTTCCATGAGGCTTGAGAGGTCAACTGGATGTGCAGCAGCTCCTGAAAATGGACAGCATCCAATAATTGCTCCTGCATTTATTACCTGCAGTGCCCTTGCATTTCCCAGGGCTGGGAAGCCTCAGGATGAGACTGATGGCATTTTAAATATTTAAGGTAGTCTAAGAATCTTCAATGCTGAATGAGGCTGAAGTCAGTTTTTCATTTACTCCTAAAATGTGGACCAGAACAAAACCACTTTCTGCAGTTTGCTCTGCCCCATCTTTTGCCCAGCTCTCATTTGCATTAATCTGAGCGTGCGAGGGCCAGCACAAAGCAGCAAATGCAAAATTCAGCTTCCTAGGAACCTTCAATAAACCACCAGAGAGATTTTTCCCTGCACACAGGTCAAACAGGGCAGTACCAGCTGACATCCTGTGCTGGAGGTGTTTTCCACATCCAGCGCCACATTCCTGCTGCTTTGGGATGCAGCCCTGCAGGATGCTCTGGATCCATCACCCCTTCTGATATCGATGGCTCAGTCTGAAATACTGAATTGCACTGCAAACACAATCCCCACGCGAGGGGAAACCTTTCTGTTTTCTTAAAAACCAAAGAAAACAAAGCAAACAACAAAACCCACACTTCATTTACTTCCTAAGTAGTGGAACATTTCTGGTTTTTCGACTCTAAATTGCCAGCCAACACAGAGGCAGCAGATGAAACTGTAAGAGAAAGCCTCAGAGTGCAAGAAAAGTGGTTTATTTCTGATTCCAGGGTACTGATTCCAGATTTTTTATTCCTCCACCCCTTCCACAGAACAGCCTTTCCCTCCTGATTTTGGGTGATTGAACCTCATAATGAGTCTTGCAAAAGAAGGAAGAGTCCTCCAAAGCTTCCAGTAAACCCCACAAACCTCCCCAAGCTCCACCCAAAGCACTGTATGGAGCAAAAATGAAGATGAACCAAAGGATCCTCCCTTCCACACCCAGGAGATGCCCCAGGGACACTTCCCTGCTCCATCCTGGCTGCTGGGGGGCGGAACTTCCCCCCCCCAAAAAAAATCCTACACTTTCTTGTAGGAGCCATGAATGATTTGGGAAAAAATCCTCAAAAAAGAAAAAAAAAAAAAAGGATTAAGAGATAAAACCCAACTGAAATATTTGCATCGAAGGAGGCTGAATTTTAAGGCAGTGAAAGCCAAATTGAAAATAATTTGTTTAAAAATGTATCAGATATTTACACACAGTGTCTGTCCAGAAGAGAGGATGAAGGTGGTTATTACATCACACTCTAAATTATAAGGAGTTATATTCCCTTCTTTATCATGGTCATGACCTTTGCAGACCTTTATATTCTTTCTTTTTTAGAGGTAACCAAAGCAATTATGGCCAACTTGACCCCTCTTTGTACCTGCAAGAAGACTCACAGGAATTTGCAACTTAACTGCAAGGCAAATCTGTATTTCAGGCTTCAACTGTATTATAATTTGTGACTCATAAATTATATTATTCAACATTCACATGAAAAATAATAGCTACCATATTACTTGTGCAATGAGAGTGGATGGCTGCTCTGTAAAGTTTATTCAAACTGTCAACTAATAATATTTTCCATTTATCAAAAATCTCCAAAGCACCATGCCTGTTCAATTTATTGTATTTAACATTCAGTGAAGGAGGATGTTGTCGTTTTCAACACTGCAATCCCAAACAGAGAAATTAAAATAAATCACTTCATCTAGAAGCCAAACAAACAATTACATGGAGGAACCAGCCAAAAAGGAAACTAAACAGCTTCATTTGCCAGCCCTTATTAACAGCAAAAATAACACCTTATTTCAGTTTCTGAGAGCTCCTTGTTATCACCTGGAAAACAAAACCAAGTCTTGTAGTTTACAAATGAGAAGTGTCACAGCAGCAGAGTGACACGCCAGGAGATGAATACTTGGGACTGAATTCTATCAAGGGTTGTCAGCACCAATTCCCACATCCCAATAATCTCCAGGAGGCTGTGGGTGCCCAGCCCTCAAGAAACAGAATTATTAAAGGCTACTTTTATTCCAAAGCCCTGCTAAAACCCACATATAACCCTTCTGGAAATCACAGACTCATTTAGATTGGAAAAGACCTTTAGGATCACTGTTAACCCAGCACTGCCCTCTCTAAACTACACATCCTTTAAATATACCCAGGGATGGAGCAGGAAGGATTTGGAGTACATTTCAGAGCCATGCTAAGCTTTTTTTCATTATTCCACTAAAAAAAAAAAAAAAACAAACTAACAACAAAACCAAAACCAACCACACAAAACACCCCACAGTGGGACCTAACAGCAAAAGCCAGCTCTGATTTAACAATACTTTGACCAAAAGACATGCAGCCCTGTATTCCAGAGCAGCAGGAACTACCTGAAACCCAGAGGTGCCACCTTCAGATGGCAGTGGAAGCCCAGCCAGATGCTGTGTGCAGGAAAAACCATCACAGCCTGCACCCAACAGCTCCAACCCACGGAGAAATCCCTCTGGGAGACTCTTTGTGTGCTCCAGCACAAAAGGAGGCACCAAATGCTCTTAAGTGCTCAGTCATGAGCTGCTTGTTTAACCCCCCCGTGCCAACCAAGCAGAGCCCTGCTGTATTAATGCAATTGTGAGCAACAAATCTCGCTGCTTAATATGCAAATTCCCCTGGTCAGCCTTGCAGAGAAGCACCATGAAAGCAGCGATTGTGACTTCCAATTAGCCATGTGATATGCAGCCCTGCACAGCACTCCAGGAAAATATTTAAGAAACTGTTGTCCAGTTGCTGGGAGCAGAGGTGGAGCACAATATTTGCCTTTCTCTGAGTTAATGAAGCTCCTGCACTGCATCGAACTCCACGGGAGGAATTGATGGTTGGGATAATCTCTCATTCTGGCAGCCCTGCTCTCACTGCTGGGTGACGGGGGCAGCAGGAAAGAAGACAAATTTCAGACAGAATCAGCATCTTTGCTCCTTTGGAAGGGAGAGAAGAACTGCAGCAGGCAGGCGAGCATGGTGTCAAGGAGAGCTCAGCAGCAATCAGACAGCTGCAGCCAAAGGGCTTAATCTGGAATGACTTGTGCTTCCAAACACTGTATTCCCTGCTTTTCCCTCCTTCCACACAAGTAACTGCCTCACTGAACTCCACCAAAGTAATATGCAACTTCTGAGAGGGGCGAGTTTGCCACCAGAGAATGAACAGGTTCCTCTTTTCCCTTCTTGCTGCTCCCCTCGGAACAGAGGAAAGGAATTGTGGAGCCCTGTGGGGATAGGAGATGGCACGGTTCTCCTGATTTCACTCAGCTGAACATAACCTGATGTACAGGCACAAGGGCAGAGTTAATTCCAAGCCAAAGCTCTTCCAAAAATACAAGTGAAGAGGTCACACAGCCTGGAAGTGACTGGAGAGCAGTTTTTCCTTCCCTGGTCTCACCATCCTGCAGGAACTGGGTCACCTCTGACAGGGCACAGCTGGAAGGGATGTGGTGCTTGGCTCCTGAAACCTTGGAGTATTAGGTGGGAGACAGCTGAGCTAAAGGGATGAAGTGGGGAAAAGCTGTTTCTATAATTATCACCTTTTATTGATTTTGGTATCTCCTTTAATGAGCCCCCAGTAAATCCACCCAGGACACCCCCACAATGTGGCTCTGCTGGGCTATAACACACTGAGCATCCAGACAGGAACTTTTCCTGCCTGTGCCAAAAAACATCCTGGTGAAGTGAAAACCTGCTAAAAAGAGCAGTGCTAATGAAACAGCTGGTACCAATCTGCAAAGCCCATTTCATTTCCAGCCCGATGGGCAGAGCAGCATCTGTTAAATTCCTGGTGAGGAACAGCCTCCTCCTGCTCTGGTCAGTGCAAACAGAACTGTGCAATAAGCTGGGCTTTTGATTAGCTCCATCTCACACATGCAGGCACACCTGAGGATCCACAACAGCTCTCCTGACCTTGAAAAATGCCCAGAGTAAGAGACAAAGGAAGCACACGTGGCCAGGACATACCGTCAGCTCTGCTGAGCTGCACACCAGTTAACGGGAAGTGCTGGCCATGCACAAAAACACTGAGGAGAATACAGGGATGTGACAAATCCTCCCCTCAACTCCAAGAACACAATTAAGCACGATTCTGCCACTCCCCACTGGCCTGGAATAAACTGAACCTGGGATGAATCAGACTGGAGAGCTGGCTCCCACTTTCACCCAGCATCGCACACGGCCGCTGCTGTCTAATCAAGCTCTCGAGCGCTCACAATTCTCCAGGAAACTTCTCCATTCTGGGGAAAAGAGACAGCTTCTCCAAAACAAGTCCATCACTGGCAAGTTAGGGTCATTATGTTTCTGTTCCAAAACACCTTCCCAGGATTTCGAAATGTTCTGGCCCTGCTCACTGACAGCAATCTGAAACAGAATGTAGCGGGTTAGGTCACAACCCTGGAGCTGGAGGAAATGAGCCTCACTTGGGGAACAGGAAAAAGTCATCTTTCTGCACAGGTCTAGACTCCACGTCGTGTTCACTTGTGCTTCAGCTGGTTCACTGGCTGATGCCTCCTGACAGAAGCTCCCTTGAGAGAGCCAGTCAGGTTTCCTACGTGGGGAGGGCGCGTTGGCAGAATTTGTAAAGCTCCGAATCAGCTCGGGCTGGATTTGGACATCTGGGGAGTCACGTTTAGAGAAGATACTCAGAGCTTCTTCCAGCTTAACCTACCCCCCCTTTCCTCGTTGTGGAGAGGCAGGAACAGATCTGTGGCATTACAAAACAGGCTATTGCACACTGGAGCTGATTGTTTAAGACAGTCCTAAGAAGCTCATAATTCAAGTGAAATTTCAGCGCTTCTCACTTCAGCGAGACAACCTTAAGGAACATTACCCTGAGAGCATGAATCAACACGAGCCAGCTGACACGCATTTCACATCTCTTGCATCTCCACAGCCCAGCTGCTGTTGTAATGCACCAGGCACAATGGGTTATTTAACCCCCGAGCAGCCCGGTGCCATGCCCTGGGAGCACCAGGCAGGGACACACGAACCCTGCGTGGAGCCAGCCCACCTCACACGCTGCCCCGGCGTGTGGAATCTATTTTACAATATCACCCAAGCCCTGATAATGTTCTTCTCCTATCTCGTTCACTCGATATCGCAGGTGAGATAAGGGCAAGGAAATTAAGCCGAGCCTATTTCTGTACATGATCTCACCTCATAACACCAAAGCACAGCTCAGGAGCGCCAGTGGAGCTTTTAATGCTATTTTTTGGTCAAGATTTTGGGGTATGTGATGATGCCTGCTGTTCTTTTTCTTTGACTGCTCCATTCTGCTCAGCACTCTTACCGGTTGGTAAATCTGCTCAGTACAGATGCATTTTAGGTAACTCACTTCTTCCCTTTTTTTAATAGTGTAAGGAAGACTCATACTACTCACAGCTATAAAATTCCTTCTAATGACAATGATGTGATGAAATCCACAGGAGGTTGTGGAAGCACCCTCTCTGGAGACATTCCAAACCCACCTGGATGCATCCCTGTGCCACCTGCTCTGGATGACCCTCCCTTGGAAGGGTTGGACTGGATGATCTCCCTCCTAACCCAAACTATTCTGGGATTCTGTGAAATCCCACACAGTTCTTAGCAGCTGGAATTCCGGTATTTCCATGAACTCTGTATCTGGCATTAATCAGCAGCTGGTTGGTACAGACACAACTCCAAGCGCTGCATATTTTTACATTATGGAATGACAGCAAAGTCACTGATAGAAAGAACACCCATCAGCTGAGACATCCAAAATAAAACCAGACTGATAAATAACATTCTGTAAGACACCGGGGAAAACGCAGACCTAGGTCAGCAATTCTCCTCCTGAAATCTGTGGACCCTGCATGTGTGAGGACTACTTATAAGTCAAGTGTCCTGTTGGTAGGCTGACTTTAAATGACTATAAAACATACACAGCTCAGCTGGAGAACATCAGGGGTCCACAAACCTGAGAGCGTTGGAAAAGCAATCATTCAGGCATTTAGCCGGAGAAAAACACGACGGTGAAAGGCTGCTGAGACTGCAGCAGTGCTTGCACACTGGTTTTACTGCCCAAGTCGGGGTGCACTTGCACACGAGGGACAGAGACCACGCTGCTCAAGCATCTCCAGCCGCCGGGAATCGCTCCCTTCGCACGGGCGGCTGAGGCTGGAGCAAAGCACCTCTCCCTCGGCTGAAAAACAAACCCCGGCCCCGCAGCAGTGCCAGCATCTGAGCGAGCTGAGGAATCATTTTCCGCACACCACAAGGAGCGGAGCCCGAGAAAACAAACTTCGGGAGCCTCGGGCAGGCCCTTTCCCCAGCCTGGCTTTACTGCAGCAGGGGCCGCGTCTCGGAGCCCCCCGGCACTGCCCAGCGAGACAGCCCGGACACCGCTCCCCGACGCTGCCCAGCGACAGAACCCCCCGAGAGCAGCCCCGGCACAGCCCCCCACACGCCGGTGCCGCGGCGCCGCGGCTGTGCCCGGGGGGCAGCGCCCGCCCGGCCCCGCCGCCCCGGCAAAGTTCGGGCGAATCCGGGGCAGAAGCCGGGGGAGAAGCCGGGGAACGGTCCGCGGCAGCAGCCGGGGCAGCAGCGGACGCGG
>WEKY01036518.1:149692-163407 GCA_013390045.1 Picathartes gymnocephalus
TCCGGAGCCGCCTCCCCGCTCCGCAGCACCGCCCCCGGGGCGCGGCCTGCGCCCGGTACCGCCCCCGGCACCGGCACCGGCACCGCCCCGGTACCGACACTGGCACCGCCCCGGCACCGGCACCGGCACCGCCCCGGTACCGACACTGGCACCGCCCCGGCACCGACACCGGCACCGCCCCGGCACTGACACTGGCACCGCCTCCGGCCCGCGGGACCACCCCGACACCGGGACCGCATCGATACCGGCACCGGGACCGCACCGACACCGGTACCGGCACCGCCTCCAGCCCACGGGACCGCAGCGGCACCGATACCGGGACCGGGACTGGGACCGAGACCGCCCCGGCACCGATACCGGCTCAGGGACCGGCACCGCACTGACATCGACACCGACGCCGGGACCGGGACCGCGCCGGTACCGGCAGCAGCACAGGGACCGGGACAGCCCTGACATCAACACCAACACCGACATCGGCTCCGCCTGGGCACCGACACCGGAACCGGGACCGCCCCGACACCGAGGCCGGGATGCGGGGCTGTGTTTTTCTCCTCTCACTGCAAAGCCCGCGGCTCCTCCGTGCTCTGCTGGGCTCTGCCCCATCCTCGAAGGGCTCACGGATGGAGCTCTGAGCATCCCGCCCTAGCGGGAGCTGCCCCTGCCCACGGAACAGGTGATCCACAAGGTCCCTCTCAACCCAAACCGCTCTGTGATTCTGTGGTTTGTCTCTGCACACGAAGAGAAAACCCACTCTCAGAGATAAATCCCTGCCCCACTACCCTGCCACCCACCCCTGTGTCATCAGACTGCCAGTTTGAGATAAAAACTAAGCAAACTCGGTGCTTTTTGGTCAATCGGACCAAGCAGGCTTTAGTTCTCTAAGAAAAGTTCGATTTTTGTGCTCTTAATGCCCAAGTGGGTTATCTCGTTTCGGCAGCAGTCCCGCCCTGGGATCGGTGAGTTACAGTTCCCACACTACCAGACGCACTGGAGCCCCTTGGAATAATCAACAGTATGTCAGAACTCTGAAAAATGGGAGCAGACAGTGCAAAAAATAAAGCCTGGTAACAGACTGTGCTCTGGGTTCCCCACACGCTCTGCTATACACGGCAGCTTCATGTTCTCGTACACAGAGCAGCACAAAACAAAACTCAAGCTGAGCATATTTTTCCTCCATAAAGATGACATTGCAAATGTGGTTTTGGAATTAAAATAGCCTAGCTGTTTGTAGAGTTTCTAGTCCCCACAGTGAAAAAAACCTGATGGACAAAGGCGTTTTTCTGCCACTAATTTCCCTACATAATCTTCATGTCAAAAGCCCAGGCAGCCTTTGGGAAGGCTCTTGTGTTGATAATTAAAATCCCAAACGTATGAGATAAGCTGAGTGCCAAATGCCGAGCACTTTGTCATCTGAGAACAAAAAGGCACAGAGCTCATCTGCTTTATTGGGTCCAAATGGGAAGGTCAGGCCTGGTAAGGAAGCCTAAAGAACAATTATTAGAGTCTGAGTACATGCCCACTAATTACAACAAAAGCAAAAATTCCTTGTCTGTGCAGACATTTAAACCAGATCAAGGAACCACACAGAGCTCAGTTGTTTCCAGATTTTATCTGAGGGCCACATGGGAATTTGCCTGAATATACGCTGTGTAATCAAAGACAGAGTCACAAAATCAGGTTGGAAAAGAGCTCCAAGACCATGGAGTGCCACCGGTGCCCGATGCCCCAGAGCTCTGAGTGCCACCTCCAGGTGACACCTCCAGGGATGGGCACTCCAAACCTCCCTGAGCATCCCGTTCCAATGCCTGAGATACGTCAGGCTGGGAGGAGGGATTGAATATTATTTATTGAAAACTGTAAGAAATTTGGAGGACAGTTGCAAACTTTCCTGGAAGTAGGTGCTGATGTGAGTATCTTATCATCAGAATGCCATAACTCTGCAGGGAAATCATGGATTTTGGGGAGGCATTTGGGATGCACACTGGGAGGGCTTCTCCCGCTGGATATCTGCTGCCCAGTGAGGTTCCAAAATTGGTGGAAATTCACAGGGACTCTGTTCCGTGGCTGCAGGGCTGCAGGCTGGCGTGGGAAAGCCTGTCCCCTCAGCCAGCAGTCTGCTCGTGGAGCCTTGGAAAAACACACCAGAGCTTGTTACTCTGCCTGTTTGGGACTAAATTCTTTCACTGGATACCTCGTTGTTCTCACACACAGGGTATGGAGCACATATCTATGTGTTTGTGTGCATAGAAACACCCAGGATGGGCCAAAGGGAATATTTACAGCCTGACCCCACAGATCACGATGTACTTGCAATGCACTAATAAAGTACTGAAGAAAAAACAAACCTTTTTCTAAGTGGATTATTTATTTTGAAGGTTATTCCTCCTCAAAATAAGTTTCCCTGAGCTTTGCAGAGTTTCTGCACTTCAATCTCAGCTCTGCTCCAGCACCCACTGTGGCCTTGGACAAGTCACATAACCTTGGTTCCTCTGTTCCTATCTGTGTTTTTCTGCACATCTCTTGAGGGTATGGCCAGGATTAATTAATTCTTGCTCTTGATGACTTCCTAACTGCCTGCAATGCGTGGGATGCGAAACACTGAACATCAAAAGTGACTTTTCACAATTAAAGGGTGTCAGGGACTGACGGTTCCATAGAGGAACCACTGCCCAACGTGGCTGTGATTATTTGGGGGTCACAAACCCTGCAGTGCCAACAGCTGGAGGATTTTCTTGTGGCACCAATCCTGCTGGGCTGCACTGGAGAAATGGGGTTTGTGGTGTGTAAAAACCCCTGGGGAGATGTCCATGTGCACTGCGTTGGAGTGACTTTGGAGGAGGCAGCAGGGGCATGAGCAGAGGGATGGAGCAGCTCTGCTGGGAGGAAAAGCTGGCACAGCTGGGGTTGTTCAGTCTGGAGAGGAGAAGCTTTGGGGTGAGCTCACTGTGGCCTTCCAGGACCTGAAGGAGCTGCAGGAAAGATGGAGAGAGACAATTTCCAAGGGAGGGAGTGACAGGGTAAGGGGGAATGGCTTCAAACTGACAGGGAATAGGTTTAGATTGGATATTGGGAAGAAATTTTTCCCTGTGAGGGTGGGGAGGCCCTGGCACAGAGGAGTTTTGGCTGCCCCAACCCTGGAAGTGCCCAAGGCCAGGTTGGATGGGGTTGGAGCCACCTGGGACAGTGGAAGGTGTCCCTGCCCACAGCAAAGAGATTGGAATTAGATGATTTTTAAAGTCCCTTCCAACCCAGGCCATTCCATGGCTCTGTGATTGTCAGGTTATTTCCTATATAATCCTATATAATACAGTATTTTCTGCCCTTCCTCAGTTTTTCTCTCCAGCTGGGCTCTCGCTGTTTGCTCAGTCAGTGGTGGTGGGTTTTGCCATCACATGATGATCCAGAGTGATAAATCCCTGTTCTCTGGTGATTCAGCTCTGTGTGGGAACAAGGAGGAGATGCTGACAAATTGCATCAGCACTGAAACTGCTCTCTCAAGCATCCACATTTTGATTTTTAGCAGTGATGCCCAGGACAGCACTATCAAAGTCTTCACATTAGGAGTGAAAATCTTCCCAGATTTCCTCCATCCTGCTTCTGACAGATGGGAAAGGGAGACACAGCTGAAGAGGTTATCAACCAAAGGTCCCACAGGAAGCAGGAGCAGGAAAGAACCGTGGAATCCAACTGCTCATTTTCCTCCTCAGAGCATCTGAAGAGATTCAGCAAGTTGCTATTTTCAGATTTACTTCCCCGTGGCTCTTCCTGAAAGCTGCTGAGGCTGTAGCCTCATTTTCACAGGCTGGAGGTTTCCCTGCACAGCACTTCTGTTTAGATGTGGTTTTTAGGAATGCTGGCTCCCATTCCAAACTTTCCACCAGCAAATTTTAGGCTGATTCCAATCCCGTATAACCCATCCCTTCCCAAGTGACTGGTAGCAGTGCCCAGCACCCAGAGGCAGCAAAGCTGTGTCAAAATGATGTAAAAGAAGGCTGGGTTTGTGTTCCTGGAATGACCAAGGGAAGGAAAACTGCACGGAGGAATCCCGTGTGGGCTCAGGAAGCCCATGAGACACCAGGACATCCCGAGCTGGCCAGGAATGAACAGAGTGAGGGCTCTGTGTGACCTCCAGCACCGCTGCAGGAGCACAAACCCCACTCCTAAAGCCTCGGCACACACCTCTGCTGCAGGAAATTCCTGAGGGAATTTCCATCCTTGGATTCTTGCTGTGAAGAGGAATCTTCTGTATCTCTCCTGATCTCTGCAGAGCCCCCCACCTGCTCCTGGGGACTGCCTGGGCTTCTTTATTTCCCTCTGTTAACAACAGAAGGAAAAGTGATGATGCCACTTGCTTTGAATGTTTCTGCAAAACTCTGTAGGTTTGATTTTTATTGCTGGAGAAAAGGGGTCAATGAAAAGGCTAAAAATCACTTTTTAATGTGAAGCATCAGAAATGATGGTAGGAATCTCTGGAAATGGTGGGTTCTACTGCAGAAGTTGGGTTTGATGGGGCTTGGATCAACCTGGGACAGTGGAAGATGTCCCTGCCCGTGGCGGGGGTTGGAATTGGGTGATCTTTAAGGTCCCTTCCAACCCAAATCATTTTACGATTCTATGATTTATTGCTTTGTCACGTCAGGCAGGCTTTGCTAATCAAAATATACTTTTTTTTTTAAAAAAAATAATGAACCTTGACTGCCAAGGCAGCAAAAGTGAAACGCTGCTTCCCTCCTGTGGTGACCTCCCTGATTGCACAGCGAGGCGCTGCAATAAATGGCACTTCTAACGTGATTTTTAAAAACATTATTATCATTATTCTGATGCCATCGCGGCCAGGCAGTCGCTCCCAACCCGCTGTCATTGTCACAGCCCTGGCCTGACGTTTCCAGAGCAGAACACGAAGCCCAGCTCTTGCTGCTCAGCCAGAACTTTATCTCCTCCCAAGCTGCTCTTTGTGGCCAAGTTCTCCTCTTTCAGCCGCCTTTGAGTGCATTCCCTGCCTGCCTGGGCACAGGAGTGTTCTGTGTCACTAAATAATGAAGGGGCAGAGGGACAAAGGGAGCACACAAGGATGGGGCTCCCAACCCCCTGCGCATTCCCAGTGCAGCAGGAGCTCATTTAGAGCTGGGTCACTGAGGCAGCACAGGGAACAGGGCACACCTGGCCTGTGGTGATGCCATTTCTGTGATTCCTGCTTTTGTTTTATTCATTTCGTGTTGTGTGAATATTTTATTAATAGCTGGAGGCTCATTCAGGAGCTCACATCTCCACCTGAAGTGTCCCAGGCTAGGCTGGATGGAGCTCTGAGCTCTGGGATAATGGGAGGTGTCCCTGCCCATGGAAGGGGCTGGGAATTGGATGATTTTTAAGGTTCCCTCCTACCCAAACCATTCCATGATTCCCTGACACTGAAGTTTGGATTTAGGTTGTGGTTTGCTGTAGACAAGGAACATAGCGGGAACATCATAAAAATATCTGTGATCATGAAAAAGTGAGAAGAAATAAGACAAGAGATTTAAAATTCCTTTTTTCCCTCTTGTTTTTGTCATGCAGGAATGAAGGGATGCATGATCAATGGTGACAGGATAAATCAGGGATGATTAAAGTACAATTTTTTTTCCTTCTTCCAGGCAAGCAACAACAGGACAAGAGGGAACATCCTGAGGCTGGGCCAGGGGAGGCTCAGGTTGGACATCAACAGGAATTTCCTCATGGAAAGGGTGCTCAGGCCTTAGAACTGCCCAGGGAGGTTTGGAGTGCCCATCCCTGGAAATGTCCAAGGAATTCCTGGAGGTGGCACTCAGTGCTCTGGGCTGGGGACAAGGTGGAGATCACAGGTTGGACTCCATGACCTGGGAGGGCTTTTCCAACCCAAATAATTCTGGGATTCTGAGCAGAGAGTGGAAGAAACGTGCAACACCCAAGCCACACTTCCATTTCAGCTCTGAGCTCATGAATACCAAAAATTCCTCTGGGAGAGAAGTTTCTGAGCTGCCTCATTCCTGGATTTTTACCTCTGCTTCCCAAACGTGAAGCATTTGAAATCAAAGAGCTATTCCTAGACAGAATATCCAGACAGGCCTCTCACTCAGGACTGGCAATTGGGTTCATTTGAGGAGAAATCAGGCAGCTTTTGGCGGGAGGAGAAGGAAGGGTGGAAAAGGGAACATTCTCCCTCCTGTCAGAACGCTTTTGATAAAATTAAGGCTGGAGCAGATGGTGATGGTACAGGCTAATGTTCCCATATGGCAGGACCAATCAGGCAGGGAATATGCTGCTTTAAGAGACGTGTGAAACTGATAGATGTTAATATTCCAAATATTTTAGCTTTGCATCTTGAGCATTTTCCCAAGCTGTGGAGATGGAAGAAGATTTTCCTGCTCGGGAAGGGTTTGTCTGCACTCAGTTGTACTTTGGTGGGATTTTCATTCCCTCTCTCTATCCTCAGCTGGATGAGCTCCTGCTTTGCTCCCTGCTTGGCTCAATCAGAAGGGAAATGAGGATGGGAAAAGGAGCAGGAAGGAAAATGGAGATAGGGAAAGGAGCAGGAACAGAAATGGAGATGGGAAAGGAGCAGGAAGGGAAATGGAGACCGGGAAAGGATGAAAGGAGATGGAATAGAAATGGAGACAGGAAAGGAACAGGAACAGAAATGGAGATGGGAAAGGAGCAGGAGCAGAAATGGAGATGGGAAAGGAGCAGGAACAGAAATGGAGATGGGAAAGGAGCAGGAGCAGAAATGGAGATGGGAAAGGAGCAGGAACAGAAATGGAGATGGGAAAGGAGCAGGAACAGAAATGGAGATGGGAAAGGAGCAGGAAGGGAAATGGAGACAGGGAAAGGAGCAGGAGCAGAAATGGAGATGGGAAAGGAGCAGGAAGGGAAATGGGAAGGGAGCAGGGTCTGGCTGCACAGGCAGGACAGGGCCGCTGTCACCTCCGGGTGCTCCCTGTTCCCTGGCAGAGAGTCTGCCAGGAGCAGGACCTGCCCCGGTGTTCCTGCAGCAGTTCATCTCCACCGAGAGAAAACCGGGAATTCTTCCCAGCTCTTCGTTCCTAATCCTGACAGGCAGTGTTGAGAGGTGAAGTATTTTGTGAACAATTCACTTTCACAGGACTGAGCTTTGCATGGAAATGGGGAAAACACCCCAAAATCCCAACCTGAACAACTCCCAGCAGGGCAGGACACATTCACACGGAGCTGTTGGGTGATTTCACCTGGCTGTAGAACCAAAATCTCATCTCTCCTTACCCCTCTTGCCTCTGAGGAGTTTATTTCACACGTGCTGTGCCTCTAGTGAGTGGTGGAATTGCATCAGGGATGCTAAACTTGGATCCAAATCTGTTTGGAGCTTTGGATGATGAGATGAAACATCAAAAACAATAATGACAATGAGGGATCCTGGCTTGTGAGCACTGTTGTTTGTCCCTCGGGATGTGGAATAGGATCCTATTGTTGCATTCCCAATAAACAAAGGGGCGGATTCTCCTCGTGCCTGATTAGATGGTCTTTGTATGAGTGGAGGAAAATAAAATCTGTGTGAGACAGAGCACGGTGTGGAGGATCCTCCAGGGCCAGCCCTGCTGGGGACGTGACCTCCAGAGCGCGTGGGGAGCCCAGGGAGGGGGACAGAGGGAGAATCCGTGGATTCAGAGGGATAAACAGCACTTTAATTTCAATTTCAACACTCTGCGAAATACTCCCAGCAATTGAAGTTGAAGGGATGCAGAGATTTGAGTGACTCTGTCAAGGTTGGGAAACTCAAAGGGAGATAGGTCAGCAGTGGTGCTAAGGAGGGATATCCAGTATTCCTACAGGAAAATTCCCTGTTTTGTTGTGATTAACAGGGAATTCTGGATTTGGGACAGTTCCCATCCCACCTGTGGGATGTGCTGATCAGAGAAACCCATGGCAGGAAACACCTGAAGAGATGGGAAAATGGTTTAAATATTGGTATTTATAACATGGGAGCATCATATTCCTGCCTGTGGAAAAATTAAAGACTTCTTAAATCAGGGCTTTGGGAATTTTGCTGCTGGCTCTGAAAAACCCCATTTTTTGGGAATGGGAGCTGTCAGTGACAGTTTCTGAGGTGTCCTTTGGCATTTGGTGTCACCAGTGTTCAATGCCAGGTCTCAGGGCCGGGCTGGCTGAGCGCAGCGAGCTCTGTCACAGAATCCCAGAATCTCTGGGGCTGGAAAATCCCTCCCAGCCCATCGAGTCCAACCTGATCCCCACCCTGTCCCCAGCCCAGAGCTCTGAGTGCCACCTCCAGGTGACACCTCCAGGGATGGGCACTCCAAACATCCCTGGGCACTGCCAAGGCCTGAGCACCCTTTCCATGGGGAAATTCCTGCTGCTGTCCAACCTGAGCCTCCCCTGGCCCAGCCTGAGGCCGTTCCCTCCTGTCCTGGGCACCCACCTGGCTGTCCCCTCCTGGCAGGGAGTCGTGCAGAGCCACAAGGTCCCCCCTGATCCCCCTTTTCTCCAGGCCGAGCCCCTTTCCCAGCTCCCTCAGCCTCTCCTGGTGCTCCAGCCCCTTCCCCAGCTCCATTCCCTTCCCTGGACACCCCCAGTCCCTCTCTGTCCACCTTGCACTGAAAAGCCCACGACTGGACACAGCACTCAAGGTGTGACCTCACAACTTCAGCTCTCCCCTAAAACGTTACTTTTTCTTGCAGAAACCTTGGGAAAAGGAATGTTCTTTGTAAAAAAACCAAAAAAAGCCCAAAAAAACCCCAAACCCACCAAAAAAACTACCTCCTCCCCCAAAAAACCCAAACCACAAAACCCAAAAAAACCCAACAACAACAACAACAACAAACCAAACAAAAAACCCAAAACAAAAACAAAAACAAAAACAAACTCAAAACCCCAAAACAAACAAACAAAAAAACCAACAAAAAAGAACCAAACCAAAGAAAAAACCCCACAAAACAAAACAAAACCCACAAAACCCAAAAAACCCCAAAAAATCCCCAAAACCAGGCACAAAACAAAACAAAAAAACACACACAAAAAAACCAAAAACAAAATAAAAAATCCCCCACAAAAATACCCAACAAAAAACCAAACCAAACCAAAAAACTAAAACAACAACAACAACAATAATAATAATAATAATAAATCTCTGAACTTCCACCGTCTGCCGGTGTCAAAAGTCTCTGCACACGTTTGTAATCAGAACAGAGACCCTCTGAGCACAGGCAGAAGGGCAATAATTTGTGTCCCCGTCCTTCCAGCGAGGCTTCGTTCGTTATCTCTCATTTCACATCCGTACATTTGATTTTTCCTGCCCGGTCCTGGGCTCCTGTGTTTGTCCTCAGCGCTTTCCAGCTGACAAATCCCATCCCATTTTCCAGATCAGCCTGAATTCAGGAGCTGCTCCTGCCTCGTTACAGCAAATCCCTGCTCGCAAAGCTGTATTATCTCTGCCATCAGGAAAATCAGTTATTAATGGGCACAAAGAGAATGAGCAGCTCCGGCCCCCCTGAGCTGGGGGCTGCTTTTTCCCCTGCTGATCACTGAAATTGCAGGGCTTTGTTTGTGTTTCTGTTTTGCTCCCCTGGCCCTGGTTTGCTCGTGGGGCTGTCATGAAATCCTGAATATAGAGATTTTTACAGCCAGGATATCTCACATCTGCTTCTGCCCTGTCTGATGCCCTGTCAGGGGAGGAAATTAGATTGATTTGATGTGATTAGCTCCTGGGAAAGCCATGCTGGCTTTTCCCTTGTCATTTTATTATCTGCTAGGTGTTTAGATTGATCATTTCATCGTTTGTCCCAGGATCTTTCCAAGAAATAGAGTTGGGCAGGCTGGGGGATCGCTCCTGGGGCTTCTTTTTCTCCTTTTTTAAAACCAGGGAACTTTTTAGTCCTCCTGTCCCTCGTGTCCTGCCCCCAGCTTCTCAGAGATCCTCACTAACGCCCCAGAAATTCCCTTGGACGGCTCTCAAGTGCTCTGGGATGAATTCCATCAGCTCTGCCGACTTCCAGGCATTTCAATGGATGAATTCCAGCCTGGCTTCATCTCCTTTCTAGCACCAGGTGAGGAAAAGCGATGCAGCAAAGGAGATTTTCTCCAAAACAGAGGCCACGCAAAGACAGGGGAGCTGGGAAATCCTGCTCTCTGCAGCACGGGGATGGGGCCTCTCCCCCAGACCTGCAGGAAAAACCAGGCTGTGATTTTGCAGGAATTCTCTCCAACAACCGCTGCTTTCCTGATGCTCCCGTGAGCTGCAACCCAGTCTCGGCAGGGTCCTGAGCGGGCACGGGGCTCGGGAAGCTCCTGAGATGTTGGTTGTGGACCCAAACTGCTCTGAGAGGATGTGGAGCTGCATCCAAGGATTTCTGGCAGCTCGGGATTTGCAGGTGGGAGTTTGAGGAGGAGTCGGAGAATCTGAGCACAGAGCACTCACTGGGCTGGGCACTCACAGGTCAGGGGATAATTCCTGTCCAAGGTCAAGTCATGACCTTAAAACAAAAAAAAACCCAGTAGTTCTCTGCACCTTAATTTGGGATCGTTTTTGCTGGTCTGGACTCAGCAAACTCACACTGGTGCAGCTTTACAGAAATGAGAGATCCTGACTCTCAAACCAGAGCCTGGGACAATCCACATCTTAATTTGAGTGATAATCTGGCACCTGACTGAAAAAAAAGAAAGTGTGAGTTATCACTGTGCAGGCAGAAGGAGAGAGCCCGGTGTCAGCTTGCAATTTCCAAGTAGCTTATTTCATTTATCAATTATTAACCCCCAGCCTGTCAGGAATACATTTACAAGGGCAAGATTAGACCATGCTCATACATTTCGGAACAATTCAGCTTTTTATTAAATTTCCATTCCAGGAGGAGACTTTATGCTGATGAAATTATTTAAGGGACTATTAAAAAGATCCATAAAAATCCCAGTTCAGTGCAGGAGAAGGAGGAGATTTGTAAGAAAGCATTTATCACCTGGAAACACACCCCAGGTACCTCAAACCGGTGTGCTTTTAATTGAACTGCTCAAAAGTGACTGGATGCCTTTTTGTTCATATTTAAATCGCTCTCAGTAATTACAGAGCAGGAATTCCATCTCATTAAGCTTCAGACCACTAGAGAGAGCCAGACTAAAGTCAATGCCCAGCCTGAAATGGGAATCACAGCTCCGATCAGGAGATTCAGAGCAAATAAATTTAAAATCTACGAGCAGAGCTCCTGCCTGGGGTCCCAGGACTGAGGTGCTTCACCCGACAGGCCAAGGGCAGTTTCTCTGCCTGGGAAATCTGCATCCATCTGTCCCAAAATGATCCTGCAAATGCTTTGGGAATTCTGCCCTAATGAGGTTCCAGCATTGCCCAGTTCTTGTCCCGGTGCTCTCAAGGAGCTCAATTCCTTTATTTATTATTTTGATATTTTATTTATTTCTGTTCCATTTCAAGGAGCTGATTTTCTGTGTCTGAGGAGCTCTCTAATATCATACCAGCTATGCCAGGGGGAAAAAAAAAAAGATGGAGCAGCTCTGCTGGGAGGAAAGGTTGGGAGAGCTGGGAATGTTCAGCCTGGAGAAATTTTGGGGTGCCCTCATTGTGGCCTTGCAGGACCTGAAGGAGCTGCAGGAAAGATGGAGAGAGACTTTACAGGGCATGCAGTGCCAAGGGGGCATGGATTCAAACAGAAAGAGGGAGGGTTTAGGTGGGATATTGGGAATAAATTCCTCCCTGTGAGGGTGCCCAGAGAAGCTGTGGCTGCCCCTGGATCCCTGGCAGTGCCCAAGGCCAGGCTGGACAGGGCTTGGAGCAGCCTGGGACAGTGGGAGGTGTCATTGCCATGGCACTGGATGGGATGAGATAATCTTTAAAGCCCTTAAAATAAAATAAAGTAAATTCATGCCCCTTCCTCCCCATTTTTCCATCCTGGCCATCGAGGTGATTTGCAATAACTCTGAGTGGAGATTCTCTGCATGTTTGCAGTAGGAAACATTGAATTTACGGAAAACCTTCTTGAAGCCGTTTGAAACGAGCCTGCCAAATATTTGTGTGCAGCATCAGCAAATAAACAACCAGAGCTCTGGGGCTCCCTCAGGCAGCAGGGCAGTGTTGAGGTTAAACTTTCCCAGATTTCTCCCTCCTCATGCTCTTCCGAGCCTGGAAAACAGAGCTGCACTTTGCTGTTCTTCATCCCCTGCTCTCACTGCGGCACCGAGGAGCCCTCTGGGGGATTTGCGTGCCCTGGAGAAAGCACAGAAATCCGGGCTCTTATCTGGGAGCAGACTGAGCCCTGGATCCTGGGATTGAGCCCTGGATCCTGGGATTGAGCCCTGGATCCTGGGATCCTGCAGTGCAATCCTCTCTGGCTGCTGTCACCCAGCAGGAAAATCCCATTTCCAGGGGCTCCATTCCCACCTCCACTCCTCAGTTTGCAGGAGGCTGCTGCCCATCCCAGAGGTTTCTCCCTCTGTGTTCCACCGGCAGAGAGGACCAAGGTGACAAAACCCTGCCCAGCTGAGGCTGTTTATGACACCCTTGACTCCTTAGGTCTCCTTTTCCTTTTTCCCTGCATAAATCTGAGTTTGCTTTCCTGAGCACCTCCCATCCCACCCCACGAGCCCTCGAATTCCCCGTTCCTGAGGGGAACTGCTGGAGCTGATTCCGTCTCCCAGCTCCTTCCAGGCACGCTGTGAGGAGCTGCCTCAGCTCCCGGGCTGATAAACACAGGGCTGAAGGATGGTTTTTCCACTTTGCCAGGCAGCAGAAAAAAAGCCTCTCGTGCCACTCCTGGAGCCAGGCAGGGCCGTGCACTTAGTGGGCTTGGGGGAACTAAGCATAAATATTTCAGGAGGGTGCTTTAGTAAGTGTTTGTTTGCTCAGGAGTTGTTGATTCCTTCTTGGGGAGTTGCTATGGTAAAACCACGTTGGTTTAAACAGGAATAATGATTCTCTCCTCATGTCTGGCTCTGTGGGAGCTGCTGCAGATCCCAGTGTCACCAGTAAAGGGATAGCTCTGGGAAGGAGGAGGTGCAAGGAGAGACTTTGGCTGATTTTCAGTTCTGGTACTGCCTGTGCCAGACTTGGTGTCAGAGAACTGAGGCTTCGAAACTCACCACTGAGCACAGGACTTTGAATTCCACCCCCTCAGCACGCTACTCCTGGATTTAGGAACACCAATCCTCCCGGGTGGCAGAGATGGGGGACGTCATCTGCTCCAGCATCTTCAGGAGAGGAGCTGGAGTTGGTGCTGGAGAACTGCTGCCAAAAAGTACAACAGACACAGACAAAAAAAGAGCCAGAAATAGAAGGGCTGCCTTAGCTAAGGGGCTGTGCGCCTTCAGCTGGGCTTGTTTAAAGCTGCCTTTGTGTGTTTATGTCACAGATCGCAGCCCCTCGCACCCGGAGCCTTCAGGAGCGCTGGCTGGTTGGTGCTCAGCGGCGGCAGCACGCAGCCCTGTGTCCCCAAAACCAGCAGCAGGGCTTAGCAAGGCACCGCTAAAACCTGCCCGGGACGGCGAAATGTCCTTTGTGGTGCTGCAGGGCTGTTGGCATGGCAACTGGAGCTCATCACACCGGCATCTCCTTTCTTTCCCACGGGCAGGAAACTCGCAGTGTCCAGCCCCCAAACCAGGCTGGGGGAGCTGCTCGGAGTGCGCTGTGCCCAGGCCAGGCTCTTCTCTTTAGTGATGCCCATTTTTCCTCCTGCTCTGGGCCACAGGAAACGGGGAATAGCAGGGTTTTTTCAGAA
>WEKY01036520.1:0-65592 GCA_013390045.1 Picathartes gymnocephalus
GTATATATATGTATATATTTATAAATATGGTGAGAACAAAGACTGCTATCCCAATGGGAGTACTGGTATTCCAGAAGTATCAGCATGTTAGTGAAGGATGCCACTTCTGAGAAACTGGTCTCCATAAGCTCAGTGCTTTTTATTTTATTGACATTTTGAAGACTTAAAGGCACATCGCAAGATCATATACTCACATTAGAATGATACTTCTGCTTCTAAGTTAGAATGGAATGATTCACCTGATAGATCTCCAAGCCTTTTACAGCACTGAAATTCAGTTCTCCTAATGAGGATCAGTAATTGTAGATTCAAATACTGCCCAAACCAGTCAGCAGGAGATAATATGTAATATGTAACCACAGGAAAAGCAAACTGGAGGAAGAAAGACCACTGGCTTTCATAAATCATTTTTTGACAGGAAGGTTATTTATCATGGGAAATAAGCTTAATCAATAATAGAGTGAAACAACCTTAATAAAAAAGGGAATCAAGCTCTGTTCTGTTAGAGCATTATAATTAATGTGGGTAGGGGGAGCGAGAAGAGGCAGAAAGAATTGTTACAGAGAATTGTTATTATCCTGACAAATGGATTCTGGATTGTTTCTAAAAGTTCATTTTCATCTAGCAGCTTGAATGAGAAAGAACCAAGGATTGCATTTTGTTTTCTAAGAAATAATTAAAAATTTTGAGGGAGGTCCCCAGTGAGGGAAGAGTTATTCAAGGGATGAATATATTTTTATTTGATCTCAAGAGAATGATGTAACCAATCGTGACTATATTAAAAATCACCTTCCTTAAAAGATGTGGGGAGACCAAGTTTTTCTCAATTTATTTTTCTATACAAACCAAGTGTTAGTTTTTCCAAAAGTCATCTTTTTTGTTCTGAGTTGATTAATTTTACAATAATGAGAGGAAAGGAAAAGCACTCTAGAGAAATTTCAGAAACTTGATAAAAAGAAATGTTTTCATCTACATTAAAACACAAATACTTGTGTGTTATAGTTATGGTTTTGTTCAGTCACTTTTCATTTATCTTTCCAACTATTTTTACAGATAGATGACAATTCCATCAGATTTTGAAAACATTTAGCAAATTTTCTGAAAAATATTGCACAACTTCATCTGCAAAAGGAGAAACCTACATACATGTACAGTATTCACAAGCATCCCAATCAAAGGGTATATATATTCCAACCACAAAACATTTTTCTCGATCCACTTGGCCACATCATCGACAGAAATATAAAGAAATTGCATTGTTAATGCTTAATAAAAAAAATGTAACACAAAATGTCTATCTGAAACAAAAACAAAAAATGAAAGAAATACCAGTCCCTAAAGGAAGTCGTAATTTTCTGCGGAGAACATACAGTTAATGTAACTCCAAAAATACATTCATAGGGAGAAAGAAAATATGTATAAAGGTAAAAATGATGAAAATGGGAATGGAGGAATGAACAACACATTTGCTGGACTGATTCAGATTCGGTACTTTAGTTAAGATGTCCAAAATTCCTGAAACCTGGAGGTAACTATCTGCCAAAAAAACCCCCCAACACTCCAGAGGTTTTAATGAGAAATGTAATTATTAGCATGCCTAGCCTAAAGTTTGGAATTTCAGAAGAGTGGCTCTTTTGCCTCTTTAGCAGACATTTTGTTTCTGTTCCCAAAGCCCTCCCAAGCCTCACTCAGTATTCCACTGACTATTCACACACAATCTACAGACAAGCCACAGGTCAGGAAAAGCAGAGCAGCAAAATAATTCTTATCCAGGAGATCATTTGAAAGCCTCTTAAAGTGTTCCCAGACAATTTGTGAAGAGAGAGAAAAAGATTATGAGGTATCCTACCTGTTACAAATTATTCTGCAGCTCAGAAAGTCATTCGTTTTCTCAAAGCTGTTGTTGAAAACAACAGAATTTTTGATGCTTTATTGTGAAATTCTTAACTTTTTATTTTATCTCAGGATCAAAAAAAATGTTTTCAGGTAACTTTTTACACAAGCCCCACTCTATACTAATCTCAGCTTTTATTCTGCTTGATCCTACCAGGATTAAACTGGCAATGTTCCTGAGAACATTGAAGAAGCTGGATCAGGACCCCTATTCTTCAGGAACTCGTTATTTTTCCACTCCCTCTTTACGTCTCAAAACTGGAGTAACTTAGACATAAAGTGGCAGGAAGGAAGTATAAACATTAGGCTTTCAAAGGGTTGTACCCTACGCTAAATTCTTTCTCAGGTTCCACTGGGAAGAGTTTCAATAACCCAGTGTGCAAAACCAGTCCAGAATTCAGCCTGCCCCTGCCTCTGCATCCAGCATTGCCTCCCAGCCATAGCTTCTCACCTGAAATTAAATGCTCAGCATTTCATCCTTCGTATTCTGTTCTGGTGCGCAGCATCAGTGATGTAAAGCTGGGCCACTGTTAATGGAATTACATGGGAGAATGGAGAAGGGAACACGTTACTCCAGTGTTATTGACAGTCAGTAGCAGCCCCTACTGGTCCCCTCATCTGTTCCCTCTGGAGAATGCCCCACTTTAATCATGCACACTGCAGCACTGCAAAGGGCCTTCCTGCTCTTTTTACTGCACCACATCTACGTGTTTTCTCTTCATCTCTTCCAGAAATTCATGGATTGCTCTACTCATTGTAAATGTGGACCACACATGAATGGAACCCAGTTCTACACTGGTGTGTACTTTTCTACAGAAGTCATTAGAGCTGCAGAAGAGGAATCCTTTTTCTGCTGGGAAAGACATGGCAATAATGATTGACCATCTTTTTTCCTGGCTTGCTTGCAATAAAACATTTATTCATAATACATGTTTAGTGCTGCAGGTGGCATTGTTACTGTTCAAAGAACCCTACTCAGCACATAATGTGGTCGGCACTTCATCTTCCTGAAAATGAATCTTGAAAACTTCCTGAATTATATATCTCCTCCTGCTTTTCAGAGAATCCATAATTTTCTTCAGAAGATGGATTGTGGACAGCAGCACTGATGAGAATTAAACTAGCAAGGTTCATGTTAAGAACATAGTCAGTAAATCAAAAACTGAAAGTAGTGTCAGAGATTCAAAATTGTAGACTGACAATATCCTGAGATGCTGCTTATGATGGCATCTGGTAATGAAGTGATGAGGTTAAACACCAGCCTTTCATGGATACCCACATGTTCAAGCACCAGAAACCTGCACTTCCCTCCTCACAACAGTGAAATCACCCTTTCTGCATATGTGGAGGAGAAGGAAGCCTCAGACAACTAGTTCTAAAAGGAAGAGTTTGTATGCAGCAAAAGCCATAGAGCTGCTCTCTCCAAATGCTAATCAACAATGCCAATAACCACAAAGAGCTTGAGGAAGTTACCACTGGGGATATTCTACAGCATCTACAGCTATATGTTCAACCAACAGAGAAAAACGTCCTTATCTTTGTTTTTTTTTTTTTTTCAATCACCCTAGAAACTATCACTCCAAAGCTGTCATATTCATCTTTAAGAGTAATCATATTGATTCTGTTTAACTGCAGTCATTCACTAGTATTACATGGCCCCCATATCAATTTATTAGATAAACATGATCCTAACTCCTCCTGTTTTACTTGTGAGTAACCATGCCAAAATAATTTGCATACCAACCCCCCAGCTATCGATGTGAAGCAGATACTCTGCTCCAGTGGTTGTTTCCTTATCATATATGTAGGATAGTAAAGACCTCCAAGAAAGGTAGAAAAGAGGATTCACATCCTATACATTTTATATTTCTGACTTCAATGACATGTCCACTCCCTTCCCTGTGTCACAAACCCTTCTACTTCTCTGTTCACAGATAATTTGCTGAGGAGACCCACACATACTTGTCTCAATAACCAGGGATCTGGGTGTTTACGTTAATGGGAGCCTTGCAGCTCCATCCCTGTGCACGCACAGACTCCACCTCTGTGCAGGGCTTTAGGCTTTCAGGAATGTCAGGCTCTGGGAAATCGATGGGCTGTATTTCCATCTCAGTGCATCCACATCTCTCTCTACAGGATTGCTGTGCAGAAAACAACATGTGGCAGGAAAAGACACTATCCTGAGTTTATGGAGGTAACCACATTAGCTCATGAAATGCTTAGCTTTAGAAAGATCACATCTACATGCAGCCATTTTCCTTTTTTTAAAGTGAGGTGTTTGTGTTTTCACATGGATTTAGTCCTTGTGGAAACAGCCTGTCAGCTCTGAACATCCCATTTCTCATTTAGCTACAGATGTGACACAGGACCAATGGAAGCACCGTGACTGTCCTCCACAGAGTTCACCAAAACTTCTTAACCTTGGCCAGGATAAGAGGGTAATTCAAACTTTGTGTCAATAAGATCATCACAGGCTCACTGAAGTTTCCCAGTGCAATGGTGAATTCTGAGGCATATCAAATAGGGGCTAAATCAAATCCAGAAATTTTCCACTGCTCTGATACATGCTTACGAAAGAGGAAGAATTTAACAAACCAGAGCTTCAGTTGGTGTAAATCAGCACCGTTCTGCTGAAGCTAATGCAGCTGTGTTGATTCACAGCCCCTGAAGTCTTGGACTCTGGTCTCAGAAATATGATAGAAAGTTCCATTTGCTAATGTAAATGTATATTGATGGTTTATCATGTAAATTTGTTCAGGAAAATGCATGAATCGGTGCTGCTCTTTTAGTAATAAATCGCTATAACAGGTAGGAATAACTTCAGGGCTTTTAAAGGACCCAGTATATGTACTTCAGTCACGCAGTAATTCTGCAAGTACTCTGTTCTTTGAAAAAGACCTTTTTCCTTAGTGCCCCTCTCCTGATGCAAGCCCAGAAATTGCACCACCACTCCTATGTCTGTAGACAACAAATTTAAAATACCCTTAATTGGAAGCTGAAAAACTAAGCATGCTGCACAATGGCTGAGACACAAGACTTATGGTTGTTTACTGTAACACTAAGACAGTCCCATTAACAAGAATGATGGGAAACTGCATCCCAGCATTATTCTTAGCAAAAGACTTGACAAATATGTTTTGTAAATGAAGGAACTACAACAGAGAAAACATATAATACACTTTTCCCCCGTTTTTCCCTGCGAAATGGTTGCATGTTTAATGCTTTATACATTATTCAAGGCTCCATTTTCCAGGGTTCATCAATACCCTAGTCTGCAGCAGCTAGAAGCTTGTAACAACTGACAAATGTAGACAAACATGCTGCTTAACCCAAGAACAGTGGGTCAGAGAACAAACATGAAAATTTATTGTCTTTGCTATATTACTGTTGGAATGGAGAAGTAAATGAATACCATACGTTATAGCTTATCACTTACAGTATGAGTGTATCATGAACAGCCCAGCATGTCCTGCTTAAATAATACTGATGGATAACATGCAGGCAGCTTTTGTTCACTGCTGAGGTTTTGTCTTGTCTACATGTTGTTTATACTTATTTAGGGCTAGAGGAAGAGACAAAAGAATAGCAAGAGCCATGCCAGAGGCTCACACAGTCCCCTTCCTCCACATAGCCATAATGAATCCAGACTGTGCCTACCATGGAAGCTATTGCAGAGAAATATAGAAGTCTTCTTGGGGTAAAAAGAAGATTCCACAATATATCCTTAGACCAGACATTATATTATTTCCCAGCTGCACTTGTAAGTAGCTGTGCAGAGGACAAAGGAGAAAAAGGAGGGGGGAAAAAAGTGTGGGGGGGAGGAATATCAACCTGAGTTTTATTGCCTCTGCCTCTGCTAGAGAACTGTAGGGAGATTAGCAATAATTTTTATATTCAGCACTGCACCTCTGAAGGTGACTCAAGAACTTGTGCGAACCAGAATTCTAGTAGAGCATAAGCAAACCCCCAAACCTGTGCTGCTGTGTCTCTCCTGCCCTCAGCCTGTTGCTTGGCCAGACCATTCCAGCTGTGCAAGGCAGGCCCAGGGCACCTCTGGATTTCTGCATTAACATCTGCAGCACGATTTCTCTGGTGTGAGGGGATCACTGCCTGAGGATCTCATCTCACACTGTTTCAGACTTTATGCCAGTGCTGTGTGAATGGCAAATGGGTAGGAAAGGGCACAGCACACTTGAAAAATGTGATTCAGAGCCGTTTGGTATTCATCCTGCTATTGTGCCACAGAAACTGCAGGGCAATGTAAAATCAAGCCTCACATGAAGGATGTAATTTAACAACATCAGGGATCCTTTTAAATGATGATTAAGCTTTTCCCTATTCAATGGAAAAAATAAAAATCAAACACATACCTCACCACACCCCCCCGCAAAAAAAAAGGAAAAAAAGTAATTTCTTTCTAAATAATTAAAGGTAGTTGTGACTGAAGGGCTAGATTTATAATTTTTGGTAATTTAAGTCACTAATATTAAGCACAGGGATTAATTTGGTCTGACACCCTTACAAGCAGGTTTTAACCAATCGAAAAAAGATATTCCCAGCCCAACATGAATTAAGGAGTTCTTGTCTACTCACAAAACTGTATCATTTTAATTAAGATTTTGCTGTCACACTTATTAATTTAAACCTGACCTATATCTCAGTAAGGGAATTTAAACTAACAAGTCAGGTTCCAATAGATTGGAGCTCCTTACACAAATCACAGGGATTTTAATGAAGCAGCTCAATATTCCATCTGTATTTACTCTGGCATGATTTTGTGATGCACAACAAGCCTCCTGTGAAAAGGATTTTAAAAAGGAACTCTGCTTCAAAAAGGAAACAAGATTAAATGAGTTCCAAATGGGACTCAGGTCTCCAGTTCTCAGTGGTCCAAATCTCATATTGGTCAAGATGAGCCTACTCAGCAACACATCACATGGTGGTGATTTCTGTGCCTGAGTAAATCACTCCTTCAATACCTACTGCTCATTATAATTGGTTGATTTATTCTTGGTATAAATGAAGAATGCTGATATTTACCCAGATACAGAAAAAAACCAACAAAGAACCCCCACCAAAACCAAAACAATCCAGTCCTTGGAGCTTTTTTACTCATTAAAGGGTTTTTTTCTTTTCCACTACTGCTTCCCAGCATTAGTTTTCATCCCAGTATCCCAGAAATGTGTGGTTCCTTAAGGCTGCCATTGGCTTATGCAGAGCACAGGAAGATTCAGGAGCTGTTCTGGGATGTACTCAATCTGGCTGAATATGGTTTTCCTTTTCAATACAAAAACTGAAACAGCAGGGCTGGCCAACACGGTTCTATGGAATGCCATGAGGAAACTGAGGCTATTTGATGAGCAGCATGGAGAACTGGTATTGGTGCTAAAGATCTTGGTTTACTCCGCTGTAAACTGAGAATAGGAACCACCAAAACTGTTTCCTAGTCTTGGGCTGATGATCTAACAATCACTGAATGAATATCTACAGAAGAGCCACTTGATCCAAAACCTGTTTCCCAAATTCCAGCAGATACGTTTTAGCATCTTAAAATATACTTCTACATGAGATATGTACACCTGGTACCTAACATGACATTTCTTTGCCTTCACTCTCAGTGCAGTGTCTGCTATGAGGGTATGACAAAAATCTAACACCAGATTTGCATTCCAGAAAGTCACCAGACAGCAATCCTGGGGTATGACTGCTAATCAAGAGGCAGGTGACATCTGTAGCAGAGCAGATGGTGACGTTCCACAGGTCCTGCTGCAGGAACTCTCAGTTTTCAAGGCAGTTCTTGTAAATTTAGAAACTTTGATCTATAGTCTTCACCATCCTCTGGCACTTGGGAAGATCACAGAGACACAACTGAGCACAAACAAGGACCTTCAAGCACAAAGGGAATGGGATAATCCCTGCAAAATGACTGAGTGATAAACCCCACACCATGCCCTCACACGTGGCCACTGCCCCTGGTAATACTCAGTTTGGCTCTGCCGTGTTTGTTTGCCTCTGGTTAAAGATTGTCAGATTTATTCTCATCTTTGCTGTACTAAACCCACTCCTGCCCCTCACCCTGCACACACAGCTCATATACCCCAGGCCCTCAGGGATAACCCTCCTCAGGACCCTGCCCAGTCTCTCAGCATCCCCCAAGAACTGTGGGAATGGAAACAAGACTTGTGCTCTGGGTAGGCAGGTGGGCACCACCAAGAAGGTTGGGAGAACTTTCCAGAACCTGTTTCCCACACTCCAGAGGTGTCAGATATGTGGTTTGAAGCCAAACACGACTCTCCAGCTGGCAATGTCAGAGCTTACAGGCTCACATGGATACATTCTCTTCAGGTACTAAACACTGCTCCTGTTCCCCCTGTGATGTGCAGCCACTCTCAGTGCACCTCATTTATTTGCAAGTTCCATCTAACTCAGTACCTAAGAGCACCAAAATAGCAACTCGAAAATAAACCTGCGTCAATTTGGTTCAAAGAGCTGGCAAGCCTGTTTGTGACCCAGGTAAATTCCCTTCTGCCCGTTTTGACATTCTGATACTACCCCTGGCTTCTGCAATCCATTTGCCTCCTACTTGGAAGCATTTACTGAGAAATAACCTTGATCTTGACTTCTCACCATTCCCCAGGCAAATTATTATGTTTTCTTACTGTTCCTTCACCCCAAAGTACTTAACAATTTTGGTTTCTTGCCTGGGTTCATTCAAAGCTTTAAAGGGCAAAACAGAAATAACCCCAGAAATGTACAAGTAATGTTATAATTTTTCAAAATGTCCTATATGGAACCCAGCTGGACCAGGGTAGAGGAGGGAAAATTGGGAATGACATAAAACTGACAATGCTAAATGTAAAATAATAATAAGGGTACAGCTTTGCTTTATATAATAATTCCTGGTCATTAACACCATCAGCAATTATAAAACATGATTAATATACAGGGTTAAACACATTTTCAGTTTAGAAGTTCTGAAGCTCTGAAATATCTGCAACACATAACCTTGCATAGAGAAAGAACCAGGAGACTGAGAGCACAGGGAGGTTCTGCTTTCTTGCTGAAATTCCTTTTTAAAGGGAAGTTCCTGCTCAGGATTGGGAGCCTGTTCTATGTAGTATTCGTGCCAGACAAGAGCCACTCTTTTGTTCATTAGCTATCCAAAACAGAGACAGAAAGCTTTTGACAAATGGACAGCAGGAAATCTCAAACAATTTTTATGAAAAGGATGGCTTCTGAAAAAGTGGGTGGGGGAAATTACAGGTGGATGATAGACACCAAAACCCCACACAATATCTGCTTACCAGCCAAGAGGAAAGCAATAGCCAACCTCCTGCAGAACTGTAATGTTTCCTGTAATCCCATTTATCAAAGATAAGGATATAAGATGGGGGAAAGTCCTTAAAATGAAACTGCTTGCTGGCTGAAAACCAGAGTCAGGTTCAGAAGGTATGGAGACATTTAGTAAACACCTATTTTACATTAATGGCTGTTTTAAAGTTGAGTTATTTAATTATTTTTGTTCTTACTAATTTATTTGCTATGATGTACATTTGGACAGTTTCAGAAGTGGGGAAAAAACAGAAGTATAACCTTAAGTTGCCTGAAGTTATGATTCACTATATTTTTTGCCTCACTTTTTTATTGCACATAAGTGCAGCCTTACTGTTGCTCATAAACAGATATGAATCTGTCCCTACTATCACACCCAACTGTGCAAAGGAAAATAACAGAACCTCTGTAAGAGCAGCTGCAGTGAGACCATTTTTTCAGTCTACCCAGTCCTGATCAGTTCAAGGGTTGCTGTGAGCAAAGCTAAAACCACTGACTTTTGCAGCACAGAATACTCTAGCCAGGTAACAACCTGAATGCATATTCATTTACCCCTCAGTTTTGTATTAACAGAAGTGCCAGGTGTTGTTTCAGAGAGCAACGCTGTCTTCTGCTGCTTGTTCTTTCATGATCCAAAAGCCTACCAGGTGTTTTGTTTCTGCTTCCTCTGGCTCTCCAACACATCTGCCAACACTTCAGTGCTCTCACAGTCCCTCAAAACCTCCCCTGTGGACCTGCAGCTTGTGACCTCCTTTACCTCTTAATTAATTCTGAAACCTTAAAAGTCACATCAAGTACCCAAGGCTTGGGTCCTGCTAAGACACCCCCACCAAGCTGCAACCCGTTCATATACCCTGAGGTGAAGAAAGCACTGAAACATTGCCGTGCTCCTCTCCCTCACCCCCAGGAGGCTCACAGGTGATGACTGAGTGCAAGCTTTTGGCCTTTATTCACTTAAAAAAAAAAAAAAAAAAAAAGAAAAAAAATGAAAAAAAAAATAAAGAGCATAAGTCACCAATTTTTCAGTAGAAGGCATTCTCTTGTTCCTTCAAATCAAATTAAATTCTTAAAAATATAAAACTGTAGCCGAATTGTACTGTGTTTATCTGCCCTCATGACCTCTCTAGGCAGTGCCCACTGGAGGGTGCATTATGAACAAGTTGTGGTTGCCTGGTGTCTCCTTGGTGAACCTTAGGCTGATGCTGTCTCCAGACCTTTCTCAGAGCTTAAAGGAAAGTCAGCAGGAGATCTGGTTTAGAGATGTGGACATCAATAATCAGAGGTCTGAGGACTGAAAAACAGTCATTACATTTTGGTCATGAGGCTGCCAGTTTGATATCTGAAATTAATATTTCTGGGGTGTTATCAGACCTTTGCCAGGGCTCCAGATGACATGATGCCCTGATGAAAATAAATTTACATTCTACTAAGGATACTAGAGACAATGCAGGGTCTTTGGCTGTACACAGTGTTGTTTGGCATTTACTTTAGTGCTTTGACAAGCTGAACCTACCTGACTTTAGTGGTCCTGAAGCAACAGCCATCCTTCATTTCCAAATACTCCACTGCCTGTGTGCACACACACGAGCCCAGGGAGTCTGGCAAACTCCAGGGGTTAGATCCAGATTTCGGTAACAACAGGGTAAATGAAGCAGGAACTCCATGGAATTATTGCTCTGCCTGTTTGGGATTACTCCAAGTAACCCTAGAATTATTCAGTTCAAAGATGGTTTATTAAATACCAAAAGATCCCACTAAAATGGAAAGATTATATGAGATAACTTGACTTGGATGATGTGCAGAGCTCGCTATGGTCTTAGCTCTGTGTACACATAGCACACAGAAGTGTTTACCTTCATTAGCAAGAATCCTATCCCCAGCTTTGATTAGTTTCATTATTCTCTAAGTGAAACATTCATTTTCCAAATTAATCTTCTGCAAAGACTAGGGGCAGGACAGAAGCATTATTGGTCTGAGAGCTCCACAGAAGGATATATGAAGGAAAAAAATGATAAATATTTTATTAGGAGAAAGAAGAAAAAGGAAAATAAAATTAAATCAGAAAAAAAGTCCACCCCCAAAAATCACAGGATAAACACTTCATATCATAAGCTAGAATTCTACTCTTGCTTTTGACGGCTGCTGTTTTTATTATTAAAGGTTTTGTTGGGAGTCTATATTTTGATGTTAACATATGAAAATACGTTGACTGGCACAGAAAAACAAACTCATAAATTTCAACTTTAAGTATCTGTTTTAATGTATTATTATACTTTATTGGCAATATTCCACCAGCAAATGCCTTTTTATTATTGTATCCCCTCTTTGCAATAAAGAGGAATGCTGCTGACTGGCTTCCACTTTGGGAAATATGAAATCATTGTTTCTTGCTAGCTGTGGGCAAGAAGTAGTTTTCAAACCATGCTAAAGTTGCAAAAGTATGCTCACAAGAAATATATAGCAAGAAATGTGTTAGTACCTTTCATAAATTTTCAATACAGGGATATAGCCAGATAATTTCCGAGCATAAACAGACCCAGCAAAGAAAATATATTATCTTAAATCAGGTATCGTTCCCCGGCACAACTAAAGATGGGTTGTTTAACAGCATAAAACAAGCAGACTTCAGCCTAGTACAATATGATAGCTGAGAAAGCTTTAATATTTTACATAAGTAGCCAACCATCTCTGGCTAAATCTTTTATCCCTAACTGAAACAAAAGGCACAAAGAGAAATCTTTGCCTGTCTGCAGGGGAGGTTGTCGAATTAATTCAAAACTTTTTCAGTAGCTGGCAAAAGAAGTTGAAGGGGGAATTGATGCATTTATCCTAAACTGCATAAAGAGGACACAGTTGTGAAGCCTCGAGACTTTGTGGGGGAAAGGAAGCAGGAAGGTCCAGCAGGGCCTCAGAAACTCGTGTCACCCATGCAGGTGGCAGCAGAGCCTGGAGCACAGAGTAGGAGCTCACCCAGCAGCCAAGGGCAGCACCCTCTGCCCTTCCTTTCCCTGGTGTCCTTTCTCCAGGTAATGATGCACAGCCCTGCCTTGAATTTCACCGAGTGAATGATTAAATGAAAAAGCTCTTCAGAGAAATTTTGTCCTGCTGGGCAATAACATCATTAACGCAGGTGAGCAAACTCACTGGCACTGCACAAAACCTCCTCCCGCTGGTGAGGATGAGTCAGTCCCTTACAGCTGCACATCACACCTGCCCCGTGTCTGGCCAGAGCCCCAGGCGAGCCACAACCTCCAGAAACCACCCTTGAGCCAAGGAAGGGCCAAGGACTGAATTCTGACACAAAAGAAGCCTTTAAGCAGAGCAATAACCCAGGGCTCCCAGGAAACAAGGTTTTACCTGGTGAGGTGCAGTCCTGCAGTCAGTCTGCAGACCAGTCCTCAAACTCATGGAAACTGAAAAATACAAGATGAGCCTGCACTCAATGAGTTAGCACTCCTACTGCTACAGATACTCAATAAACAGATGGCTGAAACCCAGAAATTTCAGGTATTTTTGCCCTCTTCGGGCCGGTACTAAGGTCCATAATGAAACTGTGTTAATATTTCATATGCAGGTCTAAGGTAAAACCTAGAATCCTTTATAGGTAATATTTGCAACATTTTTAAGGCAGCCCCTTTAATTTTTCATATGCAGTGCTTGGTATGAATAATTTAATTACATCCAAGGATCCACTATAAAACCCAATGATTTACTGACATTGAAAATTGATTGCACAAGCTGGCACTGTCCTACTCTAAGCAACAATTCTGTTCCCACTGGATTTGGGTCAATTGTGCCATAAAAATCTTTGACACCACCTGGTGAGCCTCAAGATTTCCTTACAAGAGGCACCTATGAGGGAGTTTCTTTGGTTTTTCTGGTGTTATACTTGCTCTGTGGTCATATAAAAACCTACATTTTGGAGGCTTGTGAATAAATGAAAGCTGAACAGATCCCTAAATTCAGACATAAATTAAGAGATGTGACTATAGATACAAACTGGTTCCCATTAGCTGTATTTATTCCTGTAGTAGTCACTCTTTGGGGTTTTTGAGTAGAAGACCTTGCCTGCTGGAAGGCAGGTCCTGATCCAGAGTCTGTGAAAGTAATTGGAGGCATCCAATTGACATAACCGGATATAGGTATTGCCTACATAAAACACAAATCATATTACTTTTTTGACACTTGCTTTGAACATGGTTTCTCTTAAGTCTCCAGTGATACCATAATCATGAATAATAGAACAAGACCGTTGTATCCAAAACAGAAATGAACTGTATATTCAAATTTGTTACAGGCAAGTGTGTGTTCTAACACACATATAACATTCAGTAATAAATTGGTGTATATACATGTGTGTGCACACAAAAATACTTGGCAAACACGATCTTACTGCAGAAGAGCTCTTTGTTTCACAGGAATTAGAACCAACAAGGAATTAAGGTCTAAAAATACAGTCTTTTAAAAATCTGAGAGCAGTAGGCAAATTCTGAGCCAGTCTTAATTTATATTTCTTGGTTTCAGCCATTTCAGAGCCTAATCCTGTAATTCGAAGGAAATACAGACACAACGTTCAATTTTCCAAAGCACATTTTTGTCACATTTGTAAAGTTTCAATTTTTTCTGCAATCTCAATAACGTGTACCTTCATAATTCCAGCTGAAATCAAGAGAGAGCACTGGGGAGCTCCCACAGTGGTCATTTATTACCTGCTTTACACAAGCACCTCGTCTGCGACTCCCGTGGTTGGGATTTCTAACAAGCAATGTGACAGCACCTACAGGACATGCAATATTTGACAAACATGATAATTTCAGTGTTGTCTCAGGGAACAGATGAAGAGGAAGAAACCTTTGCTTATAGCAGCCATTGGCAGGCATTGAGAATGAAATGGAATCACACATGTAAACACCAAGGACTGAGGAAGAAATTTGTTTAGGCGCTGGGTTAGGGTGATAAGTGCTCCACTCCTTTTGCCCTTTTCAATTAGCAGGTCCTGTCCAAGGTTACGATCCTGAAAAAAAACCCTGTAATTTCATTCTGGGGTCTCCCTTCTCTCTCTTGTCCAGCATCTTATTATACAATAGGAGACAATCAATAGATCCACACAACGTTTTTATGCAGCTCCTTTTTTTACTGACTGACTTTTCTTACTGACTTTCTGAGGAGCGCACCTCTAATCTTGCTTAGCAATGTGTAAGAGGTAAAAAAGCCCTTGTTGTTATTCTTCTATCTGCATTCAATGTGAAGCTCAATATCACCGCTCAGAGCCATCATTATTTTTTCTTAACTCTAGCATGAAATAAAAATCTAATTACAGTACTACCATGCAAACACATAAAAAAAAAAAATACCTTCACATAATCCCTACTCCCTAAAACCTCACAGTCCAAACATGGGCATGTAATGAAGTAACAAAGTCTTGATCAAAAGCAGCTCTGAATTGTAGCCTCAGTGGGAATAGGTAATAATGAACACATGGTAAGTACCTCAAGAACATTTACATCTCCACCAAACATTAGCATAAGAGGCACAACTGAACTGCTAAACTCACAACAACTTTTTGCATTTGTTTGTAAATCTGGAATTTAAAAAATCAGATTTGCCCTGACTTCTGAGGAAGTCTTCCTTCTAAATGGAAGGTCCCACCAGCTAACAGTGTATCTGAGACATGAAATTCCTGCTCCCCACTTGCTCTCAATAACGCTCATTACTCGCAGCACTTCAAAAGTTTTCTGAATCCAGATTCAACCTGATGACTTCAGATCAGTCATGTTACTCCCTCTCATTCATTTTGCCAGTATTTCCAACACTCCAAGAGTCCCCATGTGAGCACTGGGGAAAAAAGCAGCTACTTGCTTTCTTGAGACCCATTCTGAAACGTGGTTCTTCTTACCAGTAAGTGATCCACTCATGCCAGGTGGGAGCTGTGGGCCGGCTTAGCTTACCTGGTGCTCTTCTCTTCCTGGCATTAATAGAGATTCCTCTATCTAAGAGGCCAACCTCTTCTCCTCACAAACAAAGCAAAATACCCTTTCCTTCTTGGCTAGAATTTGTTCTTTTCTGTCTGTGAGGGCTGAATGCACAATGACCTGCCTGCATGGAAGAAAGGTGCAGACAAGTTTGCTCAAGCCTGTTCATCACAGGGCTTCACCTTGAACTAACATTGTCCACAGGAATTACAGAATATTTTTCCTTTTTATGTCCTTTTTACAAAGGAGGAAGACCAGGTCACATTAAAGAATAAATAAGTGAAACAACAAACAAAAATCCCGCCCGAATTTGATTTGCAAACAGCCAAAATTTCAGGTGGACAGTTGCTGAAAAGGCAAGCATCTTATCCTTTAGGAACTTTTAGTTTCATTAAAATTACTTGAACAGTAAGGATTGAGGTGGAGGCAAAAACCTAAATCCTGAACAAAATAGTGATTACTTCCTTTCTGATCTGGCACATTCCACTGACACACAGATAAAGGAAGAACTCTGATGAAACCTTCTGCATGGTTAGATTCTGTGTTTGTCTCTTCTCTCCAGCATTTTGGTTTTTAACAGACAGATGAATTGGATGACTTTACTTGATTCACTGGCACTGTAAAGCACTGACTTCTGTAAAAGCAGTCGTGAATGGTTTCAAGGTATGAAGCAAGTGTTGCAGCATGGTCCATTGAGCAGACTGGAGAGCAGGGCCTTCCCCAGTGTCACTGCACATGATATATTTAATGATTGCTACCGTGTGTTTGGAGCAAAAGTGCTTCTAGTCATCTATGACATGGGATTCCATCCTGTTTATATTTTTGAAAAACCTACAAAGGCAGTAGTATTTGATTTTCCATATTCAAAACTCTGAAATTCTCTTTTATACATCAAGTTTTCTTAGGCCCTTTAATTTTCCTCTTAATATATCTGTACAAATATATGATAATAATAAAGTGCAATGCTTAAGCATTAAAAAAATGTTGATTATTGGCTGGAAAAGAACATTGAGTCTGCAAAAATTTAAGTTTACTATAGCTATAAATGCATTACACCACCATTCTGCTTGCAGCTGTTCACGAAAGCCACAATAGTCTGTCATTCTCAATATCTTGAAACATTTTTCAACAAGCAGCATTTAGAGCTGATAAAGAAAAATGGACTTTTATTTACCAGACCTATTTCAAAATTTTGGTTTTATTGGTTCAGAGATGAAAGCCAATATTTTTAAATTCCTAGAAAAGAGTTTTAATAAATTTTTACTTGTTTGGGGTGTTGCATTTGACAATGTGGTAACATTTTTAAAGAACAATCAATTCTGAAAATGTTAAGTACTTCAATACTGTATCAAGCAGATATTTATCTAAATTAATAAATTGATTTGAGGAGGTGTTATGATATCATGATGTTTTCCTTGAGCAAATTGTTGGACTTTTTTGGCTTTAATATCTTTATTGGGCTAATGCAGCTAAACAAATCCCAAAGTTTAAAATAGCAGTGAGATTTTAAATGTAATCTATGCCCACTAAGGAATATTAGGATAATTTCTCATCTGCAGGAAATAGTATCTTGCCCAATATTTATCTGCTGAGGGCTTCTTTGGAGAAATTCATTAACTAATTGATAGGATGAAAGGTCAAGAGGCAGCCTCAAGTTCCGTCAGGAAAGGTCTAGATTAGATACTCAGAAAAAAATTTTCACCAAAAGGAGCATCCAGCAGTGGCACAGGCTGCCCAGGGACATGGTGGAGTCCCCATTTCTGGAGAGATTTAAAAGTCTAGAAGTGGCATTTTGGAACATGGTTTAGTGGTGGGTTTGGCAGTGTTGGGTTAATGGTTGGACTCTATCGTCTTGGACAGCTTTTTACACCTAAATGACTCAACTGAATAATTGAAAACTGAGCAAACAGGTGACAGAGTGGGGTAAAGATATCTCACAGTGACCAGGAGCTGACTAAGGGCGCTCCCTGTGCTGTCCAGCTCCTGGCACGCTGTCCCTAAACCTTACCAAGCCCTGTCTGCCATTGCTCCTGCACACCTGAGGCACAAGCACAGAAATAATTCAATCATTTCCCTCCTCTGTTTCCGTGTTCCTGGACTGGGCCTTGCAGGGAGAAGTTCAGGGCTGCCAGAATCCAGTGTAGGTCTGCTGGAGACAGAATGGAAATTCCTCTGTATCCTGTGCATGCAGGCTTAGAAACACAGAGGAATGCAAGGGCGGGTTTAAAACCCTCAGAGAAACTGAGAAACATAAAGCCACACCAACATGAAACCAGGATGTAGTTTAAGCTTTAAAGCAAATAGAAAAATGCCTTAAAGTGCCTTATGTGCCTAAAGCACATAAGAAGCTGTGTTAGTTATTAGTAAAACCCTTTGGTCCAATTAAAAGTTCAGTACCACAACTTTTCATGACATTAACCACACTTTAGACATATTATAAACATAGCACAGTGTTATTAGAAAGAAAGATAGAACACGATAAACGACATGCGTAGGTTTTGTGTAAGAGGTGTGCACATCTGCTTTAGGCTAGGATAGGTGAAAAAAGGATTACAGTAGAATCGTGTTTGTAACTGATTGGATAATTAATGAATGTAATGTATTGTATTGGCACTGCTGTTAGCTGCTGCAAAAAATGCTAGGAGGTGCTGGAGAGGAGGATGCTGAAACTGAAGATCCTGCTTTTACTAGATGCTGCTTTTGCTCCTTCTCCTGCTCGGGATACTGAAGTCCTTAGCATAATGGCATGGACGGTGATTTCTCACCCTTGTGAGACTGATGGTGCTTTTGAAATAAATAACTTTGCAACAAGCGAAGGCTCTCTCGTCTCCTCCTCCTGACCGACCCATATACAACCTTGGCATAGGTCAACTACCAAACCACTTGGACTCCGAAACAAAAAAACAACCCTAACCAGCCTCACCACTGGGCAACAGAAGGTGCCTCTCTGAACCCCTGGGGAGATATTAAAAGTAGACTGACTTTAAAATTGCTCACAGAAATAGGGAACAACTTTAACAGACACTTTGCACCCAGGACTGTGTGGATTTCAAATCAAACAGGGTATAATCCACGCTGTTACTCTTAAACAGATTAAATCCCAGTTTAAGTCCCCTCACTCTGAGCACCCATTTTCAGACTATTTCATGACTTTTAGAAAAAGCTTCCTCATTCCAAGTGAAGCAAATCACTTATTTCTGAATGATGGTTTCTGTTCCCAGATTATGTACTGTACCCTTAATTGTGCAGTTTGATAAAGGTAGGTGATATCCTCAGGATTTCTCTAACCTTTATTTTAGCACACTCCAGGATAGTAACACTCTAATCAATTAAAGCATGCTGATTGCACATGGGGAGCCCTAAATCTCCTATTGACAGCTCATCAGGGAAGTCAGCTCTTTTTTGTAATTTTCCATTTGAACAATTCCTTGGTACAAAGCCATCTCAAAGACTCTACACTGTTTGTTCATTGTTCCATAATCCTGACGTGCAGGACACAGAATTTTATATAATTTTATGCCTTATTTATATATCTTTAGCTTGCTTCATTCAGAATTTTTAGGTTTTTTGACTTCACAGAGATACGCAAGCTCATTTTCAGACCAGAAAAATACCTGGAAAAAAGATAAAGGGGAATAGTACTCATTTTTCATTCTGCTCTTCAGTTTTGTACTATATTCTGTATGTTCAGGGAACTGATGGGAAACACAATTTACTCCTTTAAAAGAATTTTATTTCACGGGATGCAACCTATAGCAGCAATTCATACACAGATATACTGCATGAATTCAGTCAACTATCCATTTCAGTGACCAAATTAATTATATTTAAGCTTTCCAAATCATTAGATAGTGCCTGTGAAACTGGTTACATGACTTCCTCTTGATCAATGCTAAGTTATAGGAAATGTCAAATGAATTAGTTAAAGAAAAAAAACTCAGCAAAATTTAAATTATCAAAACCGCAAGCAAGGCACATTAACATAAGAAAAATAGCTGTGAAAGTTCATTCCAAATGCTGAACAGCATCGTGCAGAACACAGACTTTCCCCTGTGAGGAAAGCCCATCTCCATGTATCAGATATACTGGGAAATAACAAATGCTGTTGTATTGGATATTTATTACAAAGTACTGTGTAGAGAAAGAAAAGAAAGGTGCAGCCTTTTATTAGCTAAGATTCACTTTCCGTGCAATGGTAGAGCTGTGACATTTGCAACAAAGCATAAGAACACAATAAATGTGATATACTGAGAGAGCTTTCAGACATACCATTTCTATCCTTGAACTCTAAACAATGACTTCTGCCTCCCTCTCTCCCATTATAGAAACCCTCTAAGTATTAAAATACAGCAATTTCAGATGGATTTAGATCATTGTGCAACTATGAATTGGTATTCTTTGGAAATAGCTATACTTATTTCAGAGTGAGGAATGTGAACCATCTATCCAGAGCATCTGCTGAACCTTATGTAAAGGTCAGTCAGTCCTGTTGTAAATGCAAACATGCTACACGGCACCTAAGCTTCCTTTTCATGACTGAAAATAACACTTTGGGCAGACAAGGAGGTTTTATTAAGTAAGAAAGGGAAGAAACCATTACAAAGAGAACTGATATAGTAAGTGCTCTTTAAGACAGAAAAAGTAATAAAAAAAAAACCAACCATACAAATGTCGAATCCTTATTTCTTGTCTCCTTACGTGTAATGAAGTCTATAAACAGTCAAACCTGTGAGGTCAAAATGGTAGCTTCTTACAATAGCTCCTCCACATTCGATTTTTCATATAGAGAGACTTAAAATGAATAAGATCTTGATTTCAGAATAGCCAATGACTATGAGTGAAATAATTAAGGTGTAAATTGTACCAAGAGAGAAAAACTGACCCAGAGAGAAAATCATCTGATATTCCTAAGGCTTTCTCAGTTGAGGATTTGGGGACAGATTGGTTCTGTTTGTTTTTTTTTTTTTTTTAAGTCCAAAGTTAAAATTGCAACCACTTCTGTAAAATTGGATGTTTGAAACAAACACAAGTGGGTGTGAAAGGTGTAAGGAACTCCAGAGTCTGGTGAGCTGAACAAGCTGCTGGATAAAAGATTGCTTCCATAGGATACATTTCAAAGAGAGTGTCTCAGGGATTGGATCCTACAGGGACATCCACACAATTAGATCTCACATGAATTAAGAGGAATTTAACAGTACCTGAGCAGTTTGTGCTGCAGCCCGTGGAGGGAGAACAGAAGGTCTAAGGGATAGGGTTGTGAAGGACAGTGGCTTCCTGCTTCTTGTTTCAGCTTTGTATTTTCCCCACACACAATTCTGCAAAGGAAGGGAAAGGATCATTGTAATGACAGTTGCGTCTGACAATTTGCTGAGATTTTATGAAAGGAGATCATCTGTTGTTGACAGAGAAGTTTGAAAAAGTTTCCTGTTTTTAGTGAGCGTGTTGTACCACAGCTAAAATTACAGTTAGAGTTGGCCACCAAAAATCTACTAAAACTGACATTCAAAACAATTTCCACCTTCTGAGACACTGAAAGCCTCAGATTGAAGATGTCTACTACAGTTTTTCTATATAATGAAGGCAGAAACCCAACCCAAAAATCAAGATAAAATTTCTTCACTTAAAGAAACAATATGCATGGCCAAGACTCTGTGTCACTGTTATCCTCAGTCTTTAAAACTACAAGATTTACTGAAAAATACAACCAATGGCATATTTTTTAAATTACTATAGAATAAATTATCAGGTCTAAAACCACTAAAAACACATAATTGATTAAAAGATGGGTTACATTGCTAAATTTTGGTTCCTGTTATTATTCCAGTTATACTTAATAACCCTCGAGAAGCTTAAAGCCAAATCACAAGCTTTGGCACTCAATCAATTTTTTTTTTCGTTTCATTTTCCAGATTTTTTCCCCTATTTTTTCCATGGTGTCACCTTGCTGTACAGCAAAGATTCCAAGTAATGATGAGATCACCTGAGTGATCACAAGGGTGTGCTGACAGCACTGCAAGGAAGTACGATATATACTGTAAACTTGGACTATACCTCCCAAACACAAGTGTTCTCAGATTGGAAAGGCCAAGTTAACAAAATTCTGGCCTCTAGCTTCATGTCTGACTTCAGTCACAACCCACAACTGCTGCACAGCTCTGTCTTTTTCAGAGATACAGAACAGAGCTAAGCAAGAAATCCTGGAGATTAGAGAAAAAGTTGATTATCAATAAACGGGACTAACTTTATTGCCTCTGATAGAAAACTCTCCCAGGGCTTTACAGAGGGCTTTAAGACCAACACAACCCTCATGGTGTACCACAAAACACATGGGAGTACCAGAAATCCTCCCAGAGAACAATTCCTCTGTGAGTTAGCAGGGAAGTAATTCAGTGATTAAACTTTGTGGTCTTGATGAAATAGTCCCAGCAGGATACTTTGATGACCAGCAAAATAGGAATTATCATGTCCTAATTCTCTTCTGTTCTTCTGGTGTATTTGTAGCACTTTTAGCTCCTTCTGGTGCACAAAAAGGTAAAGGAAGTAAGGGGACATTTACAGACTGGGGCCAGCTCAGTGCATCTCATAAATTCACTGTTGTGCATCCTTATGATTAGTGAGGACGTACCACAGTGTAATCCTGGGCAATTTCATTCACAGCAGACTTCCTGGGTGATCATGCCTGAGTTCTTACTCAGTGGCTCTGCTGTTGCTGTGGGTAAAACACCTTGAGAAAGAGCAGTCCCAGTGATCCCAGAGAGTCCGGATGTAAAGGCTGTAGATACAGAACTGCGACAGTAGCCCTGAACACACACCTGCTGCCAACACCACCCCAAACTTTATTTGAAATCTCTAAAATATTCCCAAACTGTTCCAAATGTCCTTGCTACTCAGCTATCGAAAAATACCTTTTTCTGAGAGCTATGAACATTATTTTAAGAGTTTACCCAACTCTTAATCTTAAACAAGATCTTCTGTCTTAATCGCCATGCAGTATTTTCTGCCTCAAAACAGGTGTGTCAAACCTCTTGATCAAAACACACAAATTATTACTAACTTCTCCACTATCAGGTATTTATGTTTTACCTTAAAAATGTTGCCTACAATTATTTACACAGCACTATCTGACACAAACAAGATGCTATCTGTGGAGCATACATTTTACCATGTGAAAATCCATTATAGTAAATTTTCAGAGAACAGTTTAAATATACTGTTCCCAAGGTAAACTTCCTTGCTGTAACACAGATATGAGTTTGTAAAAGCTCCTAAGCAATGATTTACTACCTTGCAAGGTTGGCTTGGTACACAGTTGTGCAGTAGTTCTAGCTGAAACACATTTAATTCCAAACCTACATGATGACATTGTCAATAAGCTTTGCCTTAACTCACGCCCTCAACTTCTGAAGACAAGCTTGCCAAATTCCTGCTACATATTCAGCTGACTGGAAGGAAAGTAACATGAAAAAAAGAAATATCTAGACATATATACTGACAAGGTTCTAACTAAAGTAACATGGGTTCTTCGGGGTCCTGAACTGAGTTGTTCATCCGTTACGAGCAGGAAAATCTCAATCAGCTTCTGGTGGTGTTGTGGAAAACAAATGGGGAGGGAAGGGAAATAATGAAGTGCATGTTAAAGAGCAGAGAGGTAAACACAGATAATTTTTTAAAATGCTGTGGAATTTAACTGATGATTTCTCAGTTTCTGAAGCTCAGCAGTACGGGCTGCTTTGCTGGGGGAGAGCAAACCTCTCCAAGGCCTGTCTGGGGAGGGCTCAGCACAGACAAGCTGCACAAGCAGCTCCCCCAGCCAGAGAACAGCTCGCTCCTCCTTGATTCCTTCCCCAGGCTCTTCCCTGCAGCCCACCAGGAGCTCTCTGTCCCCAAGGGTCACTGAGCCCTTCTTTGTACCAGTCAAGTTCATTTCACCACGTTCCGTTTAGCAAAAGGAGGAAACTGTTCACAGAGATGTCTGTTCCAGATTAGTGCCATAAATAAGAATAGAAGCTTGTTCCTTTTCTTTCTGTCTGCAGGAAGCTGAACTGATAGAATACATTTGGTGAGTTTCTCTGCAGAAATCACAACGTGAGCACACACCAGCCCTTTGAAAAATGCAACCACCTTTGATGGGAGAAGCAGTAAATAACAAAGGATTCCCAGTCTCCTAATTAATACGAGAAATGTTTGCCTTTCTTCAGATATGCTACTGCAACGTGACTCACAAAATCAGGAGATGAAGACTGAATGGTTGAATATTCTGACAGTTTAATAGGAATTTATTACGAGAAAGTACTGCTGCATCATCCAGAGAATTAATCACAGACTGAAAACATGAAAGTGCCCAAGTTCTAAGCGCATTCTGAGATCAGTTAATTTCGCTATTTCTTTTCTTCCTGCAAATAAAAGTAATACTTTTAGCAGCTACTTTCAACACAGATTAATTTGTATATTTGTCTATGAATTTTGCAGCACTGTATTCACACAAACAGTAGTACTCCTTATGCAGCCAGGGGTTCCTTATCATCATCAGGTAAGGTCTGCACAACACTTTTATGTGAATACATATTATTAAAGACTGACCACTGTAAGTAACTAAAAGCTTAACAACAACAACAAAAAAAATCTATATAATCTATTTAATAATTTAACCTCATAGAGATAGAGAAATTTCATCTTGAGGCAAAAACACAGGTTTGTTTTTCCTTTTTTCTTTTTTGTTATAAGAAACTCTAGTCCTAGACCAATTCTGAGATTGAAACATTCGGTCTTTTCGATCACTGGAAGTAACAATCTTAGCAACAATATCAGATGAACAAAAGTAAAGTAAATTTTAACAACATTTTGACTTGTAGATTTTTTTTTGACTTGTAGATTCTTTGTATTTTTGCCACTGTAGTAATATCTTATCTAAACAAAATTCCCCTGAAATGCATCTTAAAACCTTACTACAAAACAAAAGTAAGGCTGATGAAAGAGGAATATTACTGGCACAGGAGGAGATACCCTTCAGATCTCCAGGATGTAGAACCTGGGTTCCAAATCCAAATCAAGCTCCAGAGATCAGGGCACAACTCAATTAAATCTGTCCCCATCAACACACACACAAATAAAAGCCCAAACCAACAACCAAAATAGTTCTCTCTTATATCTAAGATATGTTTTGATCCTGTCCGTATCTGTTTTAATCTGTCTGGTACGTCTCCCCTTTTTTACGAGGGATGGGATGGCAAAAACTTCTCCTTTCATGAATTGCATATAATAATCTTTCCCACAGGCAGAACTGAGAGTGAAGCAGTTTTAGACTCTGAAGAATATTAAGGATGTCCAAACAGGGTCACTCAACTCATTGGTCACTCGGGCCCAAACAGCATTAGGGAAGTGCATTCTGTTAATTTGGTTAAGTAGCTTGAGCTGCAGGACACAGAATTCACAAGATTGAGCCACTAGCATTAATGTGATAAAAGAGTTAAAGGCTAGCATGGCAGAGAGAGAGAAAACAAAGCTTATAAATCTTATTCAATGGATAAAAGAAAATCATCCTTGACATTCCCGTTGTCTTTGCTTCATTGTATTGATTAAAAAAAGACAAGATTTTGACTTGAGGTCTCTGATGATATAAATAAATGCTGAGCTCTCAAAACATTTTCAGGAAAAAGCTTACATGTGAGAGAGAAGTAAGACATCCCAATTTTGACAATAGCTTTGTCATTAAGTAAAAGTTAGTGAATTTTTTGATTTGGCTAGGCTTCTTAGTTGTTTCATCAACAGATTTGTGATGAGGATTAAATGCCAGGCTATCTTCTAACAAAATTTCAAATTATTAAAAACTCCCAACAAACTACTTTTTTGTTTTTCTGGGTTATGCAGGTATTCCCACATTTCTTTAAATTTCATAAAGACCATAGACATAATTTTAATAATTTTTAACTGCAGTTGTAGCTCCTTTCTCACAGTAACCACACAGGATCATTGCTGCCACACCATTTCCTTTGCATTATAATTTTTAAGTATCTCCATGTAGTATTTATTTTTAAATCTTTTCTTATTTTTCTTTCACCTACACATAAACTCACATCCCATTAAAATAAATGGAATTAGGAAGTTCAGCCACCAAAGGCAGGACCACCAGGCTTCAGCAGGGTCAAAATTTTACCCAGTGTGCCTGTTAAGTGAATTTCCAAACAGGAATGGACTTATGCAGGTTAAAACATATTTAAACATTTGTTGAAGAGAGAGCATTAAACAGGAAAGGAAGGAGTAAAGAGTACATTAAGCTTTCAAAATTATAGTCTGTCAAGATCTCCCATCCTAATAATGTACATAAAATTATACAAACCAATAAAAGATAAAAAAAAATAGGCCACCCTCAGAAACACCTCAGAATAAATATGTCTGATATTCAACCAATTTTTTTTAAGTGCGTAAGAGAAATGAAGATTGATTTAAAGACGAAGGGCCCCCTTTGCACATCAGTCCTGCTCCCCAAAGCAGCTGACAAGTGATGCTGCATCCTGGAAGGGCTGAGACAACAAACCCCCAGCACAGCCAAGGAAAAATGGGGCTGAGAGGAAAACCATCCCAACTGCCCCAGCCATGAGTGAGATGAAGCACCCAGGGGCAACACTAAGAAAAGGATTTTGTCGGGGTGTCATGAATTCCAAAATGCTTTTTTTGAGGAGGAACCATCACATATCTAGAGAGGAATCTATTTTTCCTTGTCACAAAGAACAGGGGACATCATCCATCTGTCATCTCAATAAAATCAATCCCATTTATGATAAGGACCACCCCTCAGTATTTCAGCTTAGAAGCCTTTTAGCATTATGAACCAAAGAGGCTTCGCACAACACTTAAAACATAAGTTTATCTCTCCTGTATGGTTAAAAGTGCAGTCACAAACAGATTTTAACTCATCCTTGAATATATAATGGTATAAAGTGATTAAGGATGAGTTTGCTAGATACTGTCCAGGTGTGAGAACTAATGGCTGAAGACCATTATCACATTTCAAACGATTCACAATCCAAAATTACCTACATGAATCTTCCCCTAAAAACTTCAGCATCCAGCTAGCCTAGTTTAAACATGTTCACTATATAAGAACTATCTTCCTATTTAAAAATTAGCCCTAGTAACTGGAACATTATTTTACCTGGTTGGAAATGTAAGGTCTTCTGCATTCCTCACTTTCCCAAGCTTTCCTTGATACTTTTCCACACTTTATTGCTATGTAATATTCTCCTAGGGGGAAATGCTCTGATTGCTTAAAGGCTTTGAACTTAGTACACTTTCTTCCCTCTTTAGTGATAAATAAACACATACCAGGGTGGCAGTTGTTAAAGGAGGTGCCAGGTATATAAATCAAACAGACAGAGCCTAGAGGGGGGAAAGCCTCAAATGATAAATAATTACCAACTCTAGAGATCTTGATTACTGCAGAACTAATGGCTGACTAAAAATGGTCAGGATGAAGGCAGAGACCTGAGCCAAGTGCCTGAGTGCCACTGGGACTGGAGGACTCACCCTTCTGCTCAGTGGAGACACAAACCAGGTCCCTGAACTGCCCTGGGAACCTTTTGCCATCACTTTGATCAGCTGGGTACTTTAGCAGAGCTCTGAAATGTTAAAGTTTCAGAGTGTCAATGATTTCATGGATTTTTCCACTCCCCATTTATTGCTCTGGTTTCCAAACTGTCTCCACCAACATGCTGAGAAGCCCAACATTTAACATACTCGTGGCTCAGTCTCTGTGGGCCTATACTAACTCTTAAAACTTGGTTTTCTGAAGTATGTTAGTTAGCTGTTATTTTGTAGGGTTTTTTTCCCTCCTCCTTTTTATTCCCTGTTAAAAAAATAATTTCACAATAAATACTGATATAGGTAAAATTGCTTTCTACTCCATGATTTGATGGGAACACATTTTCTAGTAAGTTCTTCAGCATTTTAAAATTATCCAAGTGGTAATTTATTGTAATTGCTTAGAGTTAAATCAGAGCATGTCTTTCCAAATGCAATGTTTTTATACACTGTCAGAAGCTTAATATTTTAGTTTTCAAGAAATGAATCTGTAGCATTCAACTTCACTTGGCTTTTCCAAGACTGAACCAATAAAGTAAAATTATGACACTCTGGTATTTCTGGACAAGAAGGGCTCTGAATAACTCAGACGTGTTTTAGGACAACTAAGAATTAGCTAAAAGTGTGAATGGATTTGCTGTTCTTAAAGACAGATACCACAATTGAAGAACATGAACTAGAAACTTTGGCTACAAAACAGGATTTTCATCAGCAATTAATACTAAAAAAGCGAATAGTCAAAAGCTACTCTGTGATCAGCTTTTTCACTTCAGACTACTTATTGAGATTCTTTAATCCAATCTTTAGTTATTATGCTCGTGACCAAAACTCCAGGGAAAGATGGTGAGGGACAGCTGATGAAGCTAGGCATATCAGTTCACATAAGGATGCATAATTAACCCAAATCAACGTTATTGAAGATAATCATACAGACAGTGGATCATGAACTTTGTGTCAATGTTTAGAAAAACCAGTGCGTTCATTCTCATGCCCATGATGCCACAGCTGTAGGAGCAAGACAGGATCACATATTTTGAACTTGAAAAAGTCATACAAAACCTCCAAAGCCTGCAGGTAAATTTGAACTGTGTTTAATCAAACAAGAGACTGAAGCTCAGCACAATATTCCAGGCGTGGGTATGGGGTAAAAAAATACCCTAAAGCAGCGAATTATGGAAGGGCTCATGAGCTGCCATGAGCAAACGAATGGATTGTTGTTACCAGGGCCGTGTCCAAAAGCCTGATACCCAAAACCAGACAAACCCCAGCCCAGTGTCATGAAAGACAAGATGGTTCTACAAAAGAAAAAAGAAAAATTCTGAAAGCCAAATAAGTATTTAATGAGGCTACCTTCCTCTACATTTGAAATTTTCTCTCCCTTTATTTGCAGAGCTCCCTGGCCTTAGGAAATCTACTATGGAGGCTATTGGGGAGGGCTGCCTACTGCCTGACCTGAACATTCTGCCCTCCCGCTGGAATAAATCTATTTGCTGGAACATCTTAGTGGCATTTCTCTGCCACTAAATGCATGCCCAAAACCAATACAGGGGAATTACAGACATCCAGCAGCCCTTTCTGCATTATGTTGTCAATGCAGACTTTTTTTACTAGTGTCTTTATAGATATTTGAGTATCCAACCTAAAATATTCCATTACAAAGGGGAAGGCTAATAAGAAGCTATAACACAGCACAGCAAAGGCAGTGATCAGGCAAATGGAGAGAATTATGAAAGATATACAAATAAATTTGCTTTTTCAGTCTGAAAGGTTACAGCACATACATGCAGACGATCTATAATCCTCCCATTTGCAGCACTGACTGCAACATTTACTGATCTGTGTTACTGCTGCACTCATTTTAGGAAAGATGAACTAAACTCATCCCTATTACAGATAAAGATAGTCTGTGTGCCAAAGATCCAGAGACTAGCCATCTATTTTGATGCTGTTATGTTAATGCCGGGCTGGCAGAGCTTTTACTTCACAGGAATGGGTTCCAGTGAAGCTCCTTCCTGTGATGCTTTGCCTGGAGTCTCAGCAGAATGGAAATCTTTATAACCCCACAAGGATTTTATGACAGATGCCTACAGGACTATGCAGACATATAGAGAGTGAGCTAAAGCACAGCCTCACCGTACCTTCGAACTCTGATCAGGTTTAAATGCTAACATTCTTGTATGGTAAAAAAGCAGAGAGAAAAAGTATCTCCCCAGAATTAGCTGATATGTTTCTAACATTTTTAACAACAAATTTAGACATCTTTGTACAGCTGAACCATGCTTTGTCAGTAGCCTTCCATGGCGGGAAAAAAAAAAAAAATGCCCAGCATTGATAGAGGATCATAGAGTAGTTGGGAAAAGACCTTTAATTCTCATCTGCAATTTGGAATCTCATAGTACAGAAGCCCAGGAGGAATTACATGCCATGGAACAGGCTTTTCACCCCTTCCTTCTTCCAATGTGCAGCCTTATGCTGGAATTTACCATGGGAACAGTACTGAGTTGGTAAAGCCATCTCCACTTTAGGGGGGCACAAAAAAAATTGCCTTCAGCTCCTCTGCACAAGGAGGATCCCAAATGCCACCAGACTGACTTGCACAAAAGGCCACGTGGGACAAAACTTCTGTACTAGAATGAGGCAAAGAGTTGCAATGGTTCCATAAAACAGAGTAATGAAACAGGAAAAAGAGCACCAAATTCTCCAGTGATGCAGAAATCCAAATTCTTCCAGAGTCAGAGTTACACCCAAAGGTAATTTGGTCAAAATCAACATTCTGAGGTTCATAGTAATTCCCACTATATTTTTAATTAAAATGAAACCCAAGCAAGCACAATCTGTGAGCACAAAGTGAAATTAATCTATTAATTTACAACACAACTAAACTCAGTAGCCACATTATCCTGAAGGCAGGCTGCCGACTCAGGAAGGGTCGGAAGTAAATAAATCATCTCTGACTGTGATAAATGATCAGTGCAGGATGTGTCAGAGTGCAGGCCTGATCAGCCATGGTGCTGAAATGCTCTCAGCTACCACGGGAGGTTTGGAAGCCTGCAAATATGAAATAGGCTCTTGTTAGTGTCAGAACTGGGCAAATTATTTGCCATGAATAAATACAAAAGCAGAGCTTAACCCTCTTCACTTTTCTGAAGAGTGAAAAAGAAGGTAGTGTTTTTAAATAATGTGCTTGCTGCGGTTGTTCCACTTTCTTTCCCCAGAATTGTAAATTCCAGTATTTTTTTCCCCATGGTTATCTATTAACAATATGTCATGAATGGTTTAACTCAAGACGCACCATTTATCCTCAAAATCCCAATGCTTCATGCCAGTGCTAACAAAAATTCATGCTGAAAATGTTCTCAATCAAAAATAAAACATCATTAAGATGCCTATATGTCACAAAGAGCTATTAACCAAGGGAACAGATCCCATTCCTTTTACATTCCCAAGCTCAGTATTGATTGTGTCACATTTTGGATCTTTGTCACCTATTGTATATCCCTGACAGGTGCAGAGACATATGACACTCAATTCCATGCTTGAAGGCATGTGCAGAAAAACATTTTGCTTTTCTTTGTTTTTAATTAAAAAGAGACTAACAAGAAAAACTGCCAAACCAGAAAGAAAAAACCGTATCACCAATATGAACGCTGAAAACCCCCCCCAAACAAGTGACATTTCACAAAAAATCCCATAAACACCAATAAAAGAAGTAGATTGCAGGCTGCATTTACCCCAGCGAATGCCAGGGGAGGCTGGCATACGGGCAGCACTGGCACTGGTGCGAGCTCCCCAGCCTGAGTGCCACGGGAGGTGCCAGGAGTCACCCAGTGCCGTGCTGCTGCAGGGACTGCTCCGTGCCACCAGCTCGGGCGTGTGACAGAGCCCCTGCTGCGGGTCACACGGGACTGTCCGAGGTGTCTGACTTTCTGAGGGGGTCAGACTTCCTGGGACAACATCCCCAAGGCTGTGCAGAGAACACAACAGCTCTCATGGGACCTTGGCAAGCTCAGCCTCTCCCTGAGGTTCCCTTTTCTCCCTCTCTGAAGCACAGGTGGAAGCCAAATCTAATGGCAGTGCCAGAGAGAAAAGCCTACACAGGTACTAAAGATGCTATTCCTGTGGGGTTTGCACTGATTCTTTTCAGAACCGTAATTTTAAGAAAGATCACATATTCAGGAAGACAAACCCAATCCTCTAACACAGAGGCTCCAAACAGTTGTGGTTTGTGGCTTTTTTTCACCTGTAGTTATGCAGTTAAGTGACGCCCAAGGCTAAGACTGTACAGTGGTTATTTCTAGGAATAACTCTTAGCTGACTACTCAAAAGCCCCTTTCTTTCTACAGGACTCTGCTGTTTCCTCTGCACCTTAAGCCCAGCTGGGCTCTGAGCTGAAGGCAGGCAGCCCTGCAGAGCTCTCAGTGAGGGATCACCCAGGCAGCCCCTCTGCTGCTGCAGGCAGACTCTCCTCAGCTCCCCTCTGCCTGTATGACTCTGTTGCCTCCTCAAACACCAAGCCTCACTCTGGGATGAGCAATGACCGTGGGGCTTCCCAGAGCCCAAAGTTAATGGTTTCACAGAGTGGCCTGGCTGCACTCTTGTTTCTCTGCAGCAACACCTCTGTTCCCTGCTCTCAGTGAGCACCTGAGCTTTCCTGTCCTCACAAGCCTGGCTCCGGTCTCGTCCCCCAGCACAGCCTGAGCCCCAGGCCAGCAGCCAAAGCTGCTCTGTCAGCTGGGAGTGCACAGCTGCACTGACAGCTGTCACACTGCCCTGGCAGCCCTTCCCAGCCCCACTGCTCCTCTGGGTCCTGCATCACTGCTTTTCAGCACCTCCACTGGCTTTGTTGCTCTGTTGTTCTCTTTACCTGATGCTTCCTTGGGACTCTGGAAGAACCAGCTCTGGTTTGGATTTGAATACACCCATAATGCCTTACTCCAACATAACTGTTGGAGGATGTTGTGTTTTTATTTTTAATGATGTGAAAATACAAAAATTCTGTTAAAATTCCTCCTTCAATCAGCTTTTTTCAGGGTACCAGACAAAGAACCACAAGTAGATCTGTCAAGGTATCTTCTAGTAATGATTTAGACTAAAGGTTTCTTTACAGTTTGTCAAACTTGCTATTATCATTTGATTGTAAATTTATCCCTTCTCTTTGATATTATTGGCACAATGAAAAAGTTAGGGCCAAAAAATTATTTAAAATTTCAATTATGTGGAGTCTTCCTTGCATTCTGCACTTGTATAAAGCAGCAAGTTATCATAATTCCATAAAAAAAGAAAAAAAGCAAGACCAAGAATAAGAAACACCTAGCAAATGATGGGAAAAGATAAAGGATTTGATTTTTATGTTAGATATGTGCACACACAGAGCTGTATATCTTGTAGAATCAGCTAATGTAAATGCATTACCAATTTGACAAGACATGGCATAAAAGAGGGTATGAATCCATTTGTCTTAGATGCCATCACTGATCCTGGGCTGTTTTTATGTATCCCTGAAGTTCCAAGTTATTTAGACCTGGGGTTCTGAAATGTATGAAATGTATCAGTGGAAACAACATCCCCAACCTTTCCTTCTGAGTTAATACGAAAGAGGTTTTTTTTAATCCTTTTGGGAACAGAGCAGACAGTCAAAACACATCACAATATTTTTTCTATTTCTCACCTGGGCAAAAAATTGAAAATGCTACAACAAATAGTTTTGCCATCTCTTGTGACCAAACTGAAAGTCTCATTACTCTTGTTGCTGGCTAAAACTATCATTTTCAGATGCTAGCGATAACATGAGAACCTCAGTTTTCTTTCTTAGAAAATAAAATCTTTCCCAGCTGTCATTTTGAGCACAGATCCATGATAACATGAGCAATGGCTAAAATATAATGAGAAAAATCATTATTTAAAATGAAACTGTTACTTTGATGAAGAATATTAATATTAAATGGATATTAAGCATTGCTTAAGAACACTGAACTGAATCCTCAGATGCAGTATCCAATATTCAACAAACAGCAACAGAATAGTTAAAATTGCATAGAAATCATAGAATATTGGGTGGAGGTAGGAGCAAAGCTACCACCAGGGTTTTAGCTTTCCTGTAACTCCAGGGGATTTGTTAGGCAAAATTTCCAGATCATCTCCTTTTGCACCCGTTTTCTGTAGAAGAATGGAAAAAACCTGCACCGGGTCCAGCTGCTCTGAGTGAGGCAAAATTCCCGTGCATGTCCCCTGCAGGTTTGAGCTTGAGCTCACTGACTACACCCTGCAAATGGAGAGCACATCACACCATTCCCTAGATCCTAATTTTTCTTTTGCTACAGTGTTTGGCATTTCAGAGTTAGATGGAGAGGGACAAAAAACTCAGCCCAAGAACTCTGAGAGGTGAAGTAGTTTGTTACTCATTTATTCAAGCGTACGCTGTAAGTCTCAAAAGCTTAGTGCAATATACGTAGTGCAGACAAATGGAATTTTACTTAAACCCCACGGGAGACACCAGCATGCTGAGAGCCCAAAGATTCCTGTCCCACCCTCAATTTTCTCCTTCCAAAAGCATACAGTTTATGCTGCATAATCCTTTCTATACGCTTGCCAAAATGACTGTGGGATGAAGCACCACAGTCCATTGCCAAGGCAGTGGCAAGGTGAGACGCTGTTTGTTTTCCTGTCGCATCAAATTGACAATGAAAAGAATGAGAAAAGTGACAAAATGAAAATGAAAGGGAACAGATTACTGGCAATTATAAAACATGTCCAACCGTCATTTTGAACAACATTAATGCACAAATAGACAGATCCTGGGGGCTGCAAGGCAGCACTAAAGTGAGCCCCAGTCACCCGCTAACAACGCACCCTGCTCTGAACCTTGGTGGGTTCACAGGCCACTAACTAATACTCAGCTAAGAGGCTTTAGTAATGTAGATTAATGTTTCGTGCTCTAGGGAACAAGCTCATCACAGACTGTGTTGAGAAACTCTCTTTTCCCCTCCAGGGAACGGAATTACATAATCAGTTAAGTACATTATGGTTTCTTAGCTCTTTCTAAGCCTTGGTACAGGCAAGCAGCAATAACTTCTGCTGGGCTAGGTGGGCAAGCGGCCTCTGTTCCAATGCCCATTGCCCACCAGGATGGTACCAAATAAATGTATTAGCAGCATTCCAGCCACGCTACTCTTACTCCATTTAATTTCATCCATTAAAATGAAGCCCGTATTTTCTATCTGTGCTCTTTGACAATTGGCAGATGACCATGAAACAGCCCATGTTTGCAATCACACAGTCCAGTGCTCCCCCAAACAACCAGCAAACCTGAGAGCAAAGGCGTATTTGTGGACTCCTACCAGCATCTTCCCTTTCTCATACAGGGATGGAAAACAGAGAGAATTAGGTTACAAAGCAGCATTCATTATTAAGGTCATACCTTACAGCAGGCATGGCTACTGCAGCCAATTCTTGTTGCAACTTAAACTGAACGTGCAGCCATGTGATGAGAGATATAATGAGATTTTTAACACAGGGCTGCATCTGAGTGTTTGACAAAAAAGGTTCAGCTGGGGTACAATGAACTGTTATTTATTTCCATTTGAGTATACCAAAGGTTGTACTACACAACTGTGAAACAATTTTACACTTTTAAAATGTATTAGCTTTGAACTAAAACAGTAAATAAACTATTTATTTGGATTTTTTTTAGTATCTCAAAATGGATTAAGAAGGGTATGTAGAGAGTATAACCACCACAGAGAACAATTTTTTGATGGCAGGCTAATGGGATTGCAAAGGGTTATTTTGCTGGAGAGGAGATTTTCAGATGCTTTCTCTCTAATGAAGGTTTTGTTCCTCACTTACAAAGTGTTTTTTGCCTTTCCTTTTCACCCTTTTTCTTCTCCTTTTAAACAAGTCAGGAAAAGGTGAATTGCCTTGGAGAACCATGTTGTCATTGGACTAAATTAAACCTTAAAAGATCAAAGCTTTCAAAATCATGCTGAGATCAAACTGGGATCTTTGGAAGACAGAGGGAAGGAAAAACACTGATCTTTATGGTTTGTCTGAAAACATATTGCTCTTCAGTTTCTCAAAATAGACAGGAGGAACTATTCTGTGTAAAAAACCCCAATCTTCAGAGATAGAAGAGCAGCTTTTAGAAAAACCAGTCTTTCCTGAGAACAGGTAAAATTCACCTCTGTTCCAAGAGTCCACAGGTCCTTTCCTGGCCATGTTCATTTAACTCTCTAATGACTCAGTGGTTTTTCTGTATATTTTCTCTCATGTGACTTTCTAAATCTCATCCTCCCACCAAAGACATTTAAAGATAAAACAATGTTTAAACAAATTTTGAAAAATTGTATAGCTCTTTCACAGCAGCGAAGAAAACTGTTTTTAAGTCAAATACCTGCTCTCTTCAGATATTTGAAAGCTCTAGGTACTAAAATGGCCTTTAACGTCCATGGGGCCTGATAGGATTTTTCTCAAGTTTGACAGTGACCTGTGGCTGTGTGCTCCTGTAGGGTTTCATCTGGCAGTGGTGGCTGCCCCAGGCAGCCCCGTGTTCAGGGCTCTGGGGTGCAGGGGAGAGGGGGCACACTCCTGCGGGGCAGGCCCAGGGACAAGAGGCAATTGCAAAGGTCACCTGCTTGGGGTTTTGCCCCCAGGGCCGTTTTGGGGCTAGGTTCCCTTGTCCCTGGTGCCAGAGAAGGGCACTGCCGGTGTCAGTCCCGGGGGCTGCTCCTGCCTGCAGTGAGAGCTGCTTTCACCTACAGCCCTTTCTCACGTGCTTGACAGACTAAGGATTGCTGTGTGTGTCCTGTGGCACAGCTGTGATGGTTAAACCCACCTTATAAAGCTCATTCTCTCTCACCAAGGTCCCATGGGCTCCACCTGCCCCATGCTTGTCTCAAACTTTCAAACTTGCAACCAGCCAAGCCCAACCACGAGAATCCAACCCCAACAGCTCCAAACCCACTCCTGCTTTGGATGGCGAGCAGCAGTCCTTGAGGACACCTGGGACACTGACCACAGCCACTGTTTTTCATACCACCTCACATATTTTCAAACATTTGGGAGAAAATGGTTGGGAAACTGCTGCAAAATGTAAAGGAAATAAATGTAGGTAAGGATAAAATATTTAGCTTTCCAAAAGAAAGAGAGATGAATGACTCAGGTGTCAATATTGTGCAGATGCACAGATAGCATCAAGCCAAATTTAAATATTTGCCTTCACCATATCCATCAGAATTTTCCCTCAAAAGACATTTATTCATAGAATTAATTTTCCTGTGTGAACATTCAAACATAATTTTCTCTGGGATTTCCTTTAAAGAATTGATGATGGCACACATTCCTGGAAAAAGTCAATTCTGAGGAGAAAGAAGAGGAACATGAAATGTATTCATTTAAGTCCTCAACTTTTGACTATTAGTACTCACAATCACTGTGAACCATTTACAAATGACTATTTAGACTTTAAGATAACAAAGATCAATCTGACAGTTTATACTGGAAAAATATCTACATCAAATTATTTCAGCAATATCCTCAGTGGATTTAAATTGCCATGAAATTCAATACAGGGTATGGAATGATCACATTTTACAACACTGCAGCATATATTCTAAAAGGAATTCAGAGTTCTAGCAGTATCAATAAAGAATTAAACGTCTACATGGCATTTTAAAGAGCAATTCACTTATCTGTTTTAAGAATAGGACAGCAGTTACAAATTTATTTTGTTTCCAAAGGCATAATCTGTAATATTGACTAGATTTAATCACAACTTAATTCAAACTAATTGTGTCAGATGGGGTTACACCACACAGTCACACTGTATTTATTTCATTTCTAAAATGTTTTCATGTCTCTTACAGAACATTTTAGCTCAGTATCCTCTATAGGCAAAATGGAAATCCACATTATTTATGGCAGATTATAAGGGGGCAGAGCAGGGGACAACTGTATCAACTGAGTATTTCTGAGACTTCAGCAGCCAGGTTTTCTGCTTCCAAAAACATCAAAACTGTATTATGTTTTATGACAATGAATTCACAAATGAGTCCACCAGAATGCTGAATCCAAGTATCACTCATGCACGAATGCTACTGCAAAACAAGATGAGAAATCATTTGACATACAAAATACAATAGAGGGAGCATATAAAAAAGCAGATTTACTCAGTGATTTTCTCACAGTCCACCTGAACCATATGCAGCCAGGAAGACAAAAATGACCAAACCAAAGCATCCCAGAAGCTGCTAAGAAATATTCGGCCTGTCCCTCGGTAACACAGAAATGCTGTGGATTAACACACTAATGTTAATACCGGAGAAAGCTCAGCTTACACTCCCAAATGCTGATTTGTCAAACTAGAAAAGTAGAAGAGACAATTTTTATCACTGATTTTTGAGAAAAATTTGCTTTGCTTCAAAACGTACACCTCATTCAGGGTTTCCATCCATCTCCTGAAGTATCCAACAATCATGTTTTTCTTCCACCACTTTTTACAAAATGTCCCAATTTTTTGCAGCAAAACACACAACAGCGTTCTCTTGTGCAGTATCACTTCTTTTCTAGGATATATTGTCAAATTTAAGACACAAGTGAGAATTATACTGTATTTTACCCAAACCAAGGTCTCTGAACTCCATGAGAAGCTTTCACTTACGTTTAGAAGTTGAAACACTTGCACAGAACTTCAGAACTCCCTTTGGGAAAAGTCCAACTAAGCCTTTAAACACATACATGGTACATTTTATGCGAGCATGAATACCTCCACCAATGTCATCAACTCTTCAGCAACCTTAAAATTAAATATGAGCTTAAAACATTTTCCGGATTAGGCCCTCTCTCCTTTCTTTATTAAAATGGGACAGTGGCTATAAGCCAGCAGGAACTCTAGTGATAAAGTAGAAGACATAAAGTTGGAGAGAGATGTGATAAAACTCACTCCTATACAGGAGGAAATGACTTCCATAACTCATTTCAGGCTTTACTTCTTGTAAATAGTATGGCCCTGTAAAAAAGCCACCTCCGTATCATTTCTGGATTCACACCACACTGCTGACTAGCTCTAATTCCACAGAGCAGGGAGCATTCTGAAGGGCTCTTTGCCTTTTGTTTCATTATCTTTGCTGGACTTTTTTTCCCCTTTGGATTAAAGAAGTGAATATTGAAAAGCAAAGAAAAAAAAATTCAGAAGATGGATCTACTGAAGAGGCAAAATTCACATTGCAATTTCTCTTCTTTTCCACTGGCTGGATGGATGAACTACCTTTCTTTCAACTTGCCTTTGCTGGAGGCAAGAATTGTGACAGTGTGTTATAGGACTAGCCAAGGTGCAGGAGAGCTGGATTCCCTAGCCTCCTATAAAAAGCCCAACAGGATGAATTTTGGTAAGGTCTAAAACTATCAATTACCTTTACATAGCTCTTGCAACAGTGACCGCTGAGATATACAATCTGGAGAAAGTTCTGCTGGCCAAACACGTGTTCTCCATTTTACTGTATCGTGTAGCTGTCAAAGAAGTATCTACCCAAATCTTTGAGACACACAGCTGTGAACAGATTTTTATAGGGTGCACAAATCCCAAAGCCACAGTGACTTCTCTTGGTTTGGGATCATAAATTATCTGTCATCCCCTCATATCAGACACTTCTAAAACAGAGAAAAAACAGCTCCTACCTTGAGGGATCAAGGCTTTAGTGACCAAAAAAAAAAAAAAAAAAAAAAAGCACAGAAGATAACTGGAACAAATTTATTTCTGCAGTAAGAGAAGTTAAGGACCTTAGTCATATTTAAAAGCGGGATGCTCTGAAAATATAGCTTTGAAAAATTAAGAAAACTAAACAACAACAAAGAACTCTGTTTCCAGAAAAGTCCCCTAAAAGCACATTTTACACTGTTGAACAATAAGAATGCACAGGCTACAGTACCCAGTACAGTACTATAATATCCTTTCAGTCTTGGTCATTTGTTAGGAGTATAAAACTTATACTGCCCATGCTGAAATAGATAAGAAAGGTAAGCAAATCAGACACTACACAACACTCTGGTTGAACTTTGCTCTTACAATTACTGCAACTCAGTGGAAACTCCCTCACCTTATTGTAAGTCTATCCCATACAGATTCAGGATAGAGGAGCTTGGTGTGCATCCAGCTTTACAGAGAAAATATGAAGATATGGTGAGATAGAAAAAAAATTCCCAAGTGTCCTTGGGGCATCTTATATGCCATAAAGTCTGAAGATTGTCCCCAGGAGACGCCTCCACATTTGCAGTGGAGGGCAAGTCTGAGAGATGCTCTGGTCTAAGTGCTCGTGGCTGGATGTGCCTGCCCCATAAAGTACAGAAGTGCTGAACAAACAACCCTCACTGGCAGTCAGAGACAGCCTTTAAATCAGGAGCCAGACAGCAGCTCAGAATTAGCAGGATTGATGATAGCTTAAATTATTTGAATCCTCTGCTACTCAGCATGCAGATTCCTAGTTCGTACTTTAGTAAGATCTTCTGCAGGAAGCAGTGCCTGAACAGCAAGGAGAGACAGAAATTACAGCCCAGGGCTGAGGGACCAGCAGCCACTGCCTTTTACACACCACACTCTGCTCTTTGGGTAATGTGCTGGTCAAATTTACCTGAATTTGCAACAGCACTGGGTTGGTAATAGATTGGGTACAGACCTTTTTGTCAGCTTAATGTTAATAAAAGATTATAAATGCAAAGCATCTTGATATTGTTAATATTTTTATTATTTTTTAAAATAATTTCTTTAGTAATTTTCTTTTAAACATTGTAGTCTATGTATAACATGTTAACATGTTAACAAAACCTAAAGGATTCAGAAAATGTCTTGGTATTTATACAGACAAAGCCTCTTGAATTTGTTAAGTCTACCAATATATAATCAGAATTATCACTCTTCTTTTAACATCAGAATTCACTATAAATTTTTTTAAAGAGAGGTACTCCCAGCAAATCCCAGTTCCCTTCCTTCTCCTAGGCACTATTTTTAAACTGAAAGGGAAAAATTATGACAAAGATGCATCTTCAGAACTGAATCATTGACATGAAGAGTTTTCTATTTCCAGGATATTACCCAGTAGAATACACCGATTTGAATTCAAGTAAAAATTGTCTTGCTGATTTTTATTTTTAAATTTCCTTAGGATTTTTTTAACTATCTTGTCCTGATATCAGATATGAAAGGCTGTTCTCTCATTCTACAGAATGCTGGTGAATCTGATGAGTTCAATACATACTTCTGTTAACCTACATGAAAAGACAGATAGCTGTTCCACACTGAAGAGTCACCCTAGGAGACCAACACTTCTTGTTATAAAGGATGTCTCCTAAGACAGTATTTAGTCTTGGAGTGTCTTATGAGGGCTAGTGAACATAATGCTACTTAAGAATAGTCCCAGATATTCTCTCTGTGTTAACCAATAAGTAGTTGCTCTCAATGTTATAGTTTTATTATACTTTTGCCTGGCTAAAAGTGACCCTACAGACTGAACCGGGTGAGGAATTGTAGCAGTTATAGATACAGTTGCTGCTTCTTAAGAAAGAGAAAAGGAGAAAGATAGGTAAATCTACCTTTTAGATAGATGGCAAAGCTGTTCTTTGATAGCCAGAATTCACTTTGAAAATAGATGGACCAAATCCATCTTCACTACCAAAGAGTAGCCCTTTTGCCAAACAGCTGAAGTCACAGCCTGATGGAGTGGCTGTACCTGTGCCTCTGCAGGAATGCAAAAAAAATTATGGATAATGTGAAACTTATGACAGGAAAGAGATGAAGAGAGGATTGTGCTGTATATATGTTGCAATTATTAACAGTTACAGGAAAAGATTCCGCCCTGACCTCTAGACTAGCACAGCCTTTCAGGCAGTGGCACTGCAGACACACAAACCTAACCCTTGTTTAGTCCAACCAAAAACCCCAGCTGGTAATGAGACACACAGCAGCACCTGCTCTTATCCACCCTGTGCCTCACCAGTAACAAGTCTGGGAAGAAAAGTTCCTTTGTGGATGCACAGCAGATCACCAAAAGCGCATACAATGAAAATGAAATCCGGACATAACAGCCTATTTTCTGTTAATGAAAATTTCATGTATAATTACTTGCATAATCAAAATCCCATTGGTTTTAATGGAAGTCTCTGAATATGCAAATGTCCTCTAATCACCTTCAAGGTATGCAGGTATAATGTGTAAGAAAACACTCATTATCAGAATTTCATTGTGGGTATAAAGACAATGTTCAACATCAGCTGTGTTTTTTGTATGTTTAGCTGGCTATCAGATAGTGGTATTATTATTATTATCATTATTATCATCCAGATGAGTTCCCACACAACAATGTTAATAAAGATATTTTCTCCCTGTCAACTATGAAAGTAAGGAGTCGAGTCAAAGGACATGGGAAGAATTCGTTGCCTGAAACTCTTGCCATGTTTGTAAAAACCAAGAAGTTGATGTTCATCAAAGTCTCTTTTAAATGAGTCTATATTATAAGAATTTGTTTTTAAAGAATCATCTTTACAGTCTTGGCTTTGATATTTCATTACAATCTGTATCAGTTCTAACAAGAGTATGATTTTCTTTTTCAAATTAATGTTCCTTACATCATCTGATAGTTTTTACTATTCATCTTGAGAACTCCTTTTGGCATCTGGTGGAGCCAGTTATACCTGCCAGAGCATTTTTAATTCAATAATAAAACCAGGTGCTAAGGCAGTCAATTGACAACTCTTAATATTCACTTCTTGTTCTTGATTTCTACATTCTCAAATTGCTCTGAAATGAATATCAGTGCAGCTCCAAGGGAGTAGGTTCTGGCTAGCTCACCTGCAGACATCACAAACAACTCTCTATCAAAGTAATAATTGAATTTAACTAGGAGGTGTTTGCTCAGACTGAAATGACAACCCCTCAGACCATACCACACCAACTCACTCACTCGGATGTCCAGCGCCAGGTGGAGAAAGCACCTCGGCTGGGCTCTGGGAGGGCCGCACCGTGCTCCAGGGGGAGGCTGCTGCTGTGAAGGTGGGGACTCAGGCCATGAAGCCTCCACCATCAAAAGACCTCAAGAACAGTACTTTAATCTCCAGTTTTTAAACCCAAATGTATCAGTAGAACATTTAAGCACACAACAAGCTTTAGTCACTTTTCTCTACAGTAAGACTTAGAATTAAGCCTGAGTGTTTTAGGATTAGAGATGGACTGAAGCATTTCCTCAGATGTTTGAATAAATGAAAGCCTTGACACAGATATATCTGTATCTATATAACTATATCTACATAAAGTAATTAGGTCTATATATGAGTTTTTCATCACAGCCTCACAATAGATTTCAGAATAAACTTGAGAATTCCTCTCCTTTCTTATTTGTTGTCATAAGTCTGGTCACACTGTGGAAATACTGATTTTAAATGTAATCAACACATTGAAGCTACCATTCCAACATCAAAAATAACTACTGCTAACATCCTTTTGATTTTCCCACATGCCAGTTGGGAAGCATCCAGTAGTTACAGTGAAGATTTTTTTGAATCTGGCTGAAGTTTTCAGGTTGCTTCTGACTAAGTCTGGAGTAGTAAGCCCTGTCACTCACCCTGCTCCACAAGCAGCACAGGGACATGCATCAGCTGAATTCTCTGAGACTTGCTTAACACTGTCCATTATGAGAATATCCTCTTCAGATGATAAAATGGGGAAAAAGTTTGTTTATCAGAAGGAAATGAGGTTTGCACCACAGCTACTAAGTGCTGTGGAAAGGTGGATGTAGCCCCAGAGCGGTCAGAGACAGCCAAAGGTAAAGGGTGACCACTCATGAAGCTTCTTCCTGGAAAAATATCCAAGAAGAAGAGGCCTCCTGTATTGAAGAATCTTCATGCAGACCAAAAACTTAAATATGACAGAGTATGCAGGACACACAACAGCCACTGGTGCAACACGTGGGAAAATACTCTCTCCCTCCCTGGATCCCAGGCAATTGCTTTGCCTTTTCTTGTCTCAGTCTAGCATCCTGGGATTCCCCTTCCCACCAGCTCCTGATGACAGGAGCCGAGGTGAGCTCCTGGCTCTCTAGAATGGCGCGATAATTTCAGAATTGTCCCCCATACCGCTTGGCTCTCTGCCAGCATAAAAAGCCACCAGAATAAATAACTTTATTAATGTCTCTTGAAGTTCCAACTTGACCTGCCTTTCCTTTTATCAGTTCAACCTCCTCAGTTACAGAAAAGAATTGGCCTGAATAATTGGATAAAAGACTGCCAAGCAGTGATAATGCACAGTGATTTTTCTATTTAAATTACAGGGCCAGTGAATAACAGAAACATTTGTAGCTCTCTTTAAATCCCAGCAGGCAATGAATGAAGCCTTCAACTTATACCTAGGGGATACAAAGGAGCCAGAAATTGCCTTCATGGCAATAAGTATCTGCATTGCCTTGTAGTTCTACTGCATTTGGAATTGATTTTCGGTCATCTCTAAACTGTACTTTAAAAAGTCTGAATTTGAATCAATTGACATACTCCCTAATGGAGTGCAGATGAGCATAATTTCATTAAAAATAAAAGTGAGTGTGGCAGTCCTCAGTCTTTCCCTGACATTCTCACCTATTCTATCCACCACATAGATGTGTGTAATCTAAATGTTATTACATTTGTAGAACCCCACTCAGAGGAGTCTGGAGACATTTGTGTTATTTGGGGTTTTTTTTTGGGGGGGAAAGCAGGGGAGATATTTGGGGTTTTTTCTCTTTTTTTTCAATAATGGAAATACATTAAGATGAGTAATACTTAAGGAAAGTATGAGTTTTGTTTTAAAACAGTACAAATACTGCAAACCTGACAGGACTTCACCTGAGACAAGGCATACCACGGGCTCCTAAGGGCCAAGAATGTTTCCTTCTAGATCTTCAAAAAGAATTAAGCACATTTATAGAACACAGAGCAACCAACCCCCCAAGTCTCGAGGCATGCCCGAATGAAGTTCGGTATGTCGCAATTTACGTTTCAATAGTAGAACCACTTAGTTCCTCAGTTTTCCTGTGCCTGCCCCTACTTAGAGGCTCTGGAGTTTTTTAGATGGGTTTGACCCATCCCTTGGGAGAGCCCAATGAGCAGCTCCTCCCCAGGAAAGCCCAAGGCTACTCGAGTCTCTGCAGTGACAAAGCCCTCAGGGTCTGGAAGCAACACCAGCAGATGCCTCGTCAAAGTTGGGCGTGCCTTGCCTATGGCAAGGGGAAGAGGAATGTTTTCCCCTTGCATTTTCTCATTCACCCAATCCTCTGATTGCTACCATATCTTCTTAAGCAAACCAACAACGTAGCAATTCCCCCTTCCCCTGTCATTTTGCCACCTGGCTGGCAACACATTGGCACCTGAAGAACTTCAACACATGCAATGAAAGAATCTCACACCCCTCTAATCTCACCCAATTTCTTTTCCCTTGAAGGACAGTTTGGGAAGCTTAGCAAAATACTCTAGCAGAGCTAGTGGGTAAGGTTTTTTTTCTCATATTTCTGATTAAAAATTAAATGCTTTTATTAACAGGACTAAATCAAAACCAGACCCCATCATTGACATAATCATGTAAGAGCTCTGCAGTATCACAACTGCACTTTCAGGAAACAAGTTAGAATGTCCTATCTGAAAGCTTGATGCAAATTCCAGCCCAAATCCAACAAAAATATGTTTATTTTAAGTGCCTGGCAACCAGGTAGATATTTCATGCAACATACTTCAATAAGAAAAAATGTTACTTTCATACTGCCTTTTTGCTGATATTTCAGAATACTCAGAAACTAATAAACAGCTTTGGGCTGTCAGGCAGATCCAGAGATAATTCAATGAGAAGTACTGTTAATCCAGAAGAAAACTTGACAATTATGTAGATCTGGCATTCATTATTAGTCTTTAATGTTTGATTAATCTTGTAACAGGAAGTAATCAGTAGTGCAGGAGCATATGTCTAGAGCAGCACATACAAATTCTATTTTGGTAATATCTGAGCTGGGGTGTTTTTGTGGGTGTCACGGGTTTGGTTCAAAAACCAGGCAGAAACACCAATTTCATGTAGTGGTTTCACGTCGTCTCCTCACACCAGGCGTCAATGTAGTGTAGTAACTTAAGTACTCTGGCCTAACACCAGTGTACATACTGAGTGTACTTACTCATTTTCTGTGGTGAGATAAGGATTAGGAGAAATGCAAAGCAGGCTCCAAACCTTAAAGGTATAAAGATAGTTTATTAACAGAACTAAAAAGGAAATAATGAGAATTAGAATAAACTTTCAGATACATCTCCTTCCCCCATATCATCAAGTTCTCTCCCACCAACAACATAAAGAGATAAAACCTAGAGACCTTTAGTCAGTTTACCACCCTTGAAATGGCCTTTTGTCAGTTCAATTGGAAGAAGAGTCTGTCTTGTGACACCATGGCAGACTGGCAGGCTCCCCTGTTACCTGTCCAGAAACTGGGAACCAAAAGAACGAAACCTGCATTTCTCCTCTCTTAACATGTGAATCACAGAGACGGTCTCACTCTTTAAAGTGGCTAAATAGAGTGTCCATCTCAGAACCAGTTGGCTAATTGGTTCCCTTGCAGGAAACTGCTTTTTGCAGGAAATTGCAAAAATCCTTGCAGGTAAAAGCTTAAAGGAAGCTATGCCTGCAGAAACTGGTAAAAATCCTTGCAGGTGAAAAATCACTTCTTTTCAAACCACTGCAGTGGGTTTTTTTCCAGAAAGAAAAGCCAAAAAATGTTAACTTCAGAAAGAATGTGCAAGACTTGTATGGTCCAAAGCCTTAGCAAAAGGAAAGAGTACTAATTACAATTAGAGCATCTATGAGATCAATTTTAGTATTTAATAGCCTGTAACAATGCGTACACCTTTATCACATCAAATATCCATGCAGTGTTGGCAGCAATCCTAAAACAAATGCAGCGCCCACACTTTTCTAATTATTATCAACATTATGATCTAAATGATCTGTGAGACCTGAGATACCAAAAAAACCAAAACAACAAAAAAACCAAACCAAAACCACCAAAACCAAAGAATAGTTTATGACTTTAAAACATCAAAACCAAAATGCTGTATTATGAAATTTTCGTCTTTCTCTGTCTCACAGGTCTGTGCTTTCCTCACAAGACTCAAGAAGCCTTTTACAATATTTAGCGGCCCAGAGGATGAGCTCCACCTTTCTGATACTTGCACATAATTAATACTAAAATCACAAGAATATTAGAAACTGTGCAGAAAAGCTACTGGCTAACTTATACAGGAGACTTGATGCTTCCTGCAATATTTTATTACAAAGCTTTACATTCCCTTTCAAGGCATTTTATAGGAAGCACTGCAGGGGAAGAAAAAGATTAAAAGATAATGTACTATGGACTATTAATTAAATAAATAAATAATATTATCAGTTTGACAACAAACTAATGCTGTGCCTGAAACTATCAAGACAAGAAGTTCATAGAAGCAGGATTTAAATGAAAACCAGGAAAAAAACGAGAGTATATGATGGAGAAGAAAAAGCCTCTCTCTCTCTAAACTACTGTCTTTTCAATTTATTATGAAGGATACAAAGGGCAAAGACAGCCTTTTAGATGAGATTCTCAAAGCTATCTTGGAAATTACACATTCATAGATTTTCAGGGCCGACAGAGGCCACCACAACCATAACTTCCTGTACAACAAGCCAAAACTCATGCTCCACATTCACACACCCCACAAATCTTTTGGCTCTCCTGAAAGTTCTTCCATCTTCCCAGCCTGTTACTTCCCGATACACTTCAATAAAATCTTACAAATACATAAATGTGCGAGCCAGCTGTGCTGCCTGTACCTGCATCCTCTGGGTGTCTGACATCTGGTTTGACCATCTCCTTCGGAGCACCAGTTGCCTTAATTGTCTTTTGGGGGTTCCACATTTATACAAGCATGTGTTTCCCCTTTCCCTCAGGGCTTCCTTGCTCCTGCCACTGCCGAACGTGCCCTCACCAATCCTTGTATCATGGAACTGTCACACAACTTTCAGAAGTTACCTATTTCATTCCTCTTATTCCAAGTCAGGCTAATCTGTATCCTTGTTTTAAAAACACCTCAAATTAGAGAAGTGCCTCAACCTTCTTGTACCTAATGGCATCCTGCTGTGTCAAAGTAAACCTTTGTAGGTACAGTTTCAAAGCCTGTGTCTTGTTTTGTATGGATTGCTGTGCTTTCTTTTCCAGCTCTCTGATCCTTCTCATTGCCCTGCTCCAACCTCTCCACAGAAAGCCAGTTCCTCCTTAACCTGATCACACCAGGAAAGCCTGGTGACGTTCAGAGTCTCTTCCACGCCAGACCAACTGGGGCATCGTGCTGATCTTCCACCACTTTAACTGATTAGCAAAGATATCGCAGCACAGAACCAAGCCCACAGGTGCCTCTCCACCAGTGATGTCGGTCTGTATCGAGGACCTCTAAGATTTCTTCAAAAGCCCATCACACAGCCTGACACAATCTAGTTTTCATAAAGCTGTGCCACTTTACCACCTTCAATTCCACATTTATCAGGCCTGGTATAATTCATACCATTATTAACTTTGGAGTCAATGCTCAAGAGAACTGCGTGTGTTGTTACAGACCATAACCTGGCCACCATGGCTGTAAAGCCTGGCTGGTACAGCCCAGGGAAGGCCAGCTCTAACACAGCGACCTTCCCAGCTACGGAGCAAAGGACCAGCAAAGACAGAGCCAGGGCATGATCTGAAATACCCCAAGCGAGAAGGGGACGGCAGCCAGGGAGACTGCTTCCCACATCCCACGGGCTTTGAGAATTCACCCAGGCAAAGTTCACCTGAAATAACTACATGACAAACAGTGGCCTCTGAATTAATTTCTTTAGGTATGACTTGAACAGCATCTCATAAATCCTTCAATGAGCAATTTATTTTGCTATGCTGATCATGGGTAGTCTTTTATAAATTTTGGTATAGATTTTTATATGATTTAGTCCCGTTTAGTCCAAATTTTAGCTTTCTCCTTGCAAGAACAGAATTAAAACTCTGGCTGAAGCTGCCTCTGGCTTTCACAGCAAATTTTTAATGTGCAGATGCAGAGTGTCCAAGAAAGGTGGCACATTGAACTGTTTTCTATTATTTTGTCAATGACTGTGACTATAGGCCCCATGGAATTCTTCCATAGCCAACGAGAGTTCCTTTTCAGGCAGCAATAAAAATGAAAAGTTTCTAAAGCTGGACATGTAAGAAACTTTTTCTGTCATGGTGGCAATTTACATTTCAATTCAAAGTAAGAATTTCTTGGCAGCTTTTCCCCTCCCCCTGCCCTGGATACTGTACTCTAAGATACAACACTAAATTCCACTGATTCATTATTGCTATTAAAACAAACAATAACCTCTAATTGGTTAGCAAACCAAACAATTGCAAACAGTAAATTTAAACAGTAAAGCAGGGAGCACATCGGGTAAATGTTATTTCCCTGAACAAGGAAAGCTTTCGGCAAAGTGCTTAACTTGAATACAACAAAAGGCAATTTAATTTAGTAATACAGCCGGATGAAAAATGGAGACCTCAAGTTTAATAAGAAGGAGAAAAAAGACAAGCATATATCATCCAAAAGGATAATTATGAGAAACTATTTTGTATGATCCAGCTAAATCAAAGCTTTTAATGCTTTCTTACTCCTGTCAAAGGAGGGAGATTTAGTGCTTTAAAAATGGGGATTTTGCAGACTCCACTGCCCAGAAAAAATGATTTGTCCCTTGATAAATTACTATTGGGTTTTCTACTTGAAAAAAAAATACACTTACATTGAAATAAATGCCAAGGAATGGCTAGAGAATTTATATTATTCACTCGTATCTGTCACTGGATTGGTTGAAAAGCGACAGTGCTATTAAAAATGTCTTCTTGCCTCTCGACAGAATGGCACAGAGGGGCCATGCCAGCATTTCCTGAATGGGAAGGAAATGTATATGGTAGCAATAGTAAGCAAATCTTTATTCCCTTCCACCATCCTGTCACACCAGGCTCCAAAGAGTGACTCTGGGTGCCCCTGTGTGTATATTTTGTGTTTAGAAGCTGCCAATTCCAGTGAAAACCCCCCTCCCACTGGGATAGAAATTACCCATTCATTTTCCTAAGGATTTTCAAGGGCTCTTAAATAAATCCTAGAAAATTTTTCTCTCTTCTGACAGAGGGGGAGAACATACATGCATATATGATGATAGCTGAAAAGCTGCAGTGCAGTAAAAGCAATTTTTCCCCAAAGAAACCCCTCTGAGGGTGCATTCTGCTCCTTCTCCCCCAGCCCCTGGACAAGAACTGTAGGTGTCATCAGGAAGCAGGAACACTGGGCAGGCACAGCCACTGGGAAGGGTGTGGAACACTCACTGGGGATCAGAAGTCTCTGGTGGCAGCTTCCCCAGGGGCTATGTGGGGATCAGAGGGATGTTCCTGTGATTTTAGGTAGTTTTGGGACTACCTAAAAACAGAGGTCAGGCAAAATTAAGGGAATAAAAAGCAATTGTATTTATTGAAGGTCCTTCACGTACATGTCAGGCAGACAAAACCTCCCCAGGGGCTGCACCCAAAATGGATGATGGATCACCAGTTTTCACACTTTTATAAGTTTAGTCCGTTTGCATATTGGGGGTTAATCTTCCTATTACAGCTTCAGGTAATGAAGTCATTTACCCCAAGTTTGCTCCTCCCCAACTCACTTTTGTTTACATTTCTCAAGGCCTGAGACAGTGAGGTGTCCTTGATTCCAGGCCTGGAGAGGAATTGTTCTGTCTGACCAAAACGGGAGAACAGCAGCTACCACTGTATACAAGTTTAGAGTCATACACTAAAGAATTGCAGGATTACAAATATATGAAAAATATAAAAGCTAAAATGCTAAGACATCACCCGCAGGTATTAGTGCCTGGTAGTGGCTCAAGGTGCCAAGGTAGGAGCGCCTCTGTTCCCTGGCTGTGGCTGGGGACAGGCACCTTCCCGAACCCACAGGAGCTCTTTTCTGGCAAGCTCCGAGAGCTGAGGTCGCTGTCAGCACAGCTGCCTGTGTGCCACGAGGGCCAAGGCAAAGCCTACAGAGTGTGTGCAGGAGGTGAACAAAAAAGGCCACTGACGGAGCTGGGGTGCCACGGGCAAGGTTTGTAGGGCAGATCATAGCTGTGCTGAGCACTCAGATGCTCACTGATTAGTGCTAATTTTACACAGACTGTCCGTTACTCTCTGACAGGCCACTAAATATTGCTTTCTTCATTTCTGAGTTGGATGTGATCTTGATATACTTCCTGTTATTCTGCTCCATCTATAAGATTTCCTCATTTTTTGATTAATTGTAACACCAAGTTTCTACCTCATGCAAGAGAGCTTTTGCATATTTAATTGCTGACTGACATTGACATTTATCTGTCTCTTGAGAGTAGTAACAGCTACATGTTTTCATGTTTGTTTGGGCCGTGGACAACTTTTATGCCTACTAATGAATTGAGTATCAGTGGGAGAGCTCTGAACGCACAACAACAATCAAAAAGCAAGAATAAAAGCTTTGCCATACGTGCACAAAGATATATTTCTTTGCAATCATTCAATGCTAAATGCAGAACAGAGAACAAGCTGGAGAGAAATAAGAAAGGATTTTGACTTAAATGCCATGGTTTTTCATGCAGAGTGCTTAGTCTATAAAATCTTTGCAACAGAAACAAACTTCTTTCTCCTTCACTCCCAGGAACCTGCCATCCCTGGCCCTGGCTCGTGAGCCCACCATTTAGAAACTGCCAGAATATGAAGACAACAGCAAAAAAGGAAATTCTAGCTTTAAAAGGCAGTTTAGAAAATTTCCACCTGAACAAGGAAATCAGTCTCTAGAAACAATCACTACAAACTAGCCAAAGTTAGAGGGATTTTATACAGTAATTTCAAAACCATCTGGCTTACAGTCTTAAAGTGTCTACTGTTTAAAACCATATGGGGCGATGCCACCAAACCTGACCTCCAGCTCTTTAAGCATATTTTACATAGTTGTGCATCACTATCCCAGGTACTACAGTACTAGAATTTTCATTTTTTTCTTCTATCTAATTCCCAAAATGATTTCAGTGGAAAGCTGCTATTTGCTCCAGGATTTGTCTCACTTTTAAATCCAGGAAGAATAATTTTTTTTTTTTTTTACTTCAAAAAATGAGGTTTAGTTTTGCAGTTCAGCAAATGCAGCATGTGTTAAAATCTAGTGAGTTGCAAAGAATACCCAAGCCTCTCTTGGTAAGAAAATAATAAATTTAAAAAAAAAAAATCAAAACATTGAAAGCCACAGGAAGTATGACTCATTCTCATTCTGATGCCTTAATTCTTTTTTTTCATATGGATTATGCTAACAAAGCAAAAAAAAAGAAAAATTCAATCTGTATCTTTCTTGTGACAAGGTCTTCTCACAGAATTCATAATTATATCATCTCTAGCCATTTATCTTAAGTTAATAATTCCACTGCCCTTCTAGAACTGGCATTTTGCAAATACACTACAGAAGCTACTTGAGGCAGTAATTTATTTTCAAATAACATCTTTATGTTATCCTCTGGCAGGTAGGCTTAAGTAGATTGCTTATCTATAAAAAATGAATGTAGTAGAAAGTGTACCTTCCAAAATTAGATTCGTGAGAAAAACAAATTTCTTCCTAAAAAATTCAGTTCTAATCACTAATTAGCATGCAAATACTAATACTACATGGAGAAACAAAAGAATAAATAGGGGTTATAGCAGAATAATACTCCCAGCTTTTTTCTAGTCTATTGTTTTCATGTTCTTATATCTTCGAAGAATTAAAGAATAAGGCAAGTCATTGTGTCCCTGTCTTGTGCAGGTACTCCCTCACAGCAGTTATTCCTTAGAACTGCTTCCAAAGAAACATCCATTACTACTGGAGTCCAGGATTCCTTCCAGCCTGGCAGTTACAGCTTTGGTGGGAGGCACTTTAACAGGATACATCATAATGAGATTCATTTGGTGAAAGCTGATGAGCAAAACATAAACAATTTTGAATTGTTAGGACTGTTAACCTCTGGAAATTCTCTAAGATGAGGCAGAGCCTCCATCCCTCAATGTCTTTAAGAAGCAAAGATAAAAGAGCAGAGAACAAGACCTCACTAGGAATGATGAGCTATGGTCATTTGGTCCTTACCACTGCAGATAAGGAATCACAGAATGTGATCAAGATCCCTTTAGTCCCTCAAAGACCCTTTAGTCCCAGCCCCCCTGTCAGGGACTCCTGCCACCAGACCAGGTTGCTTAAGGGCTAACCCAGCTGTGTCCCATTGGTGCACTGTCCTGGCTGCAGCCAGCCATAGATGCGTGTCCCTGGCACCCTCATGCAGCCACAGTGCTGAGGTCAGTGCCACCGTGGCACTCCTGCGAGCAGGGAGCTCCGTGCCACCAGCAGCGCTGCAAGCACGTCCTGTGCAGCCAGTCCTGTTTGTGCACTGCAGCACCAGGAGCCCCAGCAGGGCTGGACCAGGCTCTCCAGGATCCCTGGATGGGATCCCTGATGGGGCTCCTTCCCTTTGAGCAGAGGGACAGAGCTCACAGCACTTCCAAGGTTTTGATCTGTGCATCATTAATACAAATCAGCTGATGATTGCACTCTCGATTTAGTGATCTCTGCTGGAATTTATGGGGCTGCAGGACATTTTCAGTTCAAAGACGTTTAATCTTCAAATCTCTTCCCCTTTAATCTTAAACTGCTATGTCTTCTGACAGCCAGGACAAAGGATAAATTCACAAAATCAAAATGGTTTTCTAAAGCTAACTTTGTCAAAGGAGTTAAGAACAGAGGACACCGTCAGAGTTTCTCTCTTACAATCCAAGATCAATTCTGCAGGCCAAATCCTCAGCCAGCATAAATCAGTGCAACTCCATTCAGATAAAGCTGACAGGATTTTTTACTACCTGTGGAACTGGTATTGAGAGTTCCACAATTTTGTAAGCTTCTGTAATGTCTGCAAAAGCCCTTAATGAAAAATAGCCAATAAACAAATGCTAATAATCTAGCCTGATACACATGCAAACAAAGTAATCAGGTAAAGCAGGCCAGAATTACAGTTCTACAAGATACTGTAAGCTCAAGAAGAGATAGAAGATAGAAAATGCATTCACAGCTCTACCACTTGCCTTACTTTTGTTTTAAATTATAGCCCTGTAAATTTTTCTGGACTGTTTATTCAACATGCAAAAAAGGCACCCTGTGAATGAAGTAGCCCTTGTGAATCTCCTCATTTCTATACCCATTAGCTGAAAGTATACAGCCAATTCTCAGCCTTGTATTTTAGGTCATAAATCTGCTGCCTCTGTTCCATGGGCAAATTAAAAGCTATATATCTTTTGTCAAAGTCTTTCTGACACAGAGCTCCTACCTTCGCAGCCTAAGGCTAGCTGTGTGTCTGGGAAAATTATATAAAATAGGCACTGACAGCCATGGAGTCCATCATTTATGCACTAGTCAACATATTTTTATACATGTAAAAATCGTTCTACCTTATAACTTGAGCACAATCTATACATATTTAAAAGGATTATGGGGGTATGAAATAAGAACAATGCTTTCAAAAGGATGGAAGGTGGTCTGAATTTGATACCCCAGCAATCTTTGAAACTATTCTGCATTAAGCATATGCATCAGCCCCTGCATTGCACGGATACAGGCTGCACTGTCACAGCCATAACCTATTTCCTTGTGCTCTAAACCACTGCCATGCTTCATTGTCTGATGAATGTGTGGGCACTGCTCTTGATTTCAGCCTAACGTACAAACAAGATATGTGTTTTAATTAAATGTACACAAAATTATGTTGTTTGGGAATGCCAGCGTTGTCATGTGCCACAGCAATGGCTTGCCTAGTTATATTGGAGTTTTATGGCCTTGAAATGAGGCATGGCAAAATGGCAATTGTTAAGAAGCCCCACATGAATTTCAGCATTGTGGGAAATTTTCTAAACGATGGGCTTCTGCACATCTTTTTAAAGTTTCAAGAAGCAATCTTAACTGTATGACATAGAGAAATATTTATAAGAAACAGAGGGTTTAATCTAATTTTTTTTTCAACAGCTATGCCCCTCTGCCCAGGGCAGCAGCTCTTCACAGTCTCATTCTCCTTACACTGCAAGTAACCCTTGTTTCACTCTTCTATGTGAAACACTGCTTGCCCTCCTTACACCTCTTTGGTTTATAGCTGCCATTTCCACGATGTCATATCTCTTACACTGTGATCAGAGATGCTCATCTTTATCCTTTCCTAAGTGATATTGTTGTCATATAATTTACTTTCTCAGTTATTCTTTCTGGAAAACCTGGAAGGCCTGTTTTCTCCCCATTTAACACACAGCCCCGATGTCAATGGAGCTGGTAGATTTGATCTGCAGTTTCCATTTATTGCTCATTCTGAAACAAACAGTAAGTAGTGCTACTATCCAAAAATACCTCTTATTCCTATTTTTGAATACATGGTTTATATTCCTTAGGAGAACAGTTCACTTTCCAACTGTCATACTTTGTCCTAAAGCAACCAGCTTTAGGATTTTTTTTATGGGCCATGCAATTTTTCCTTCTCAATGTTGATGATGGTAGTTAAATTTGAGGACGTGATGCTGCTGTCATGTCATTTCATGCTGCACTACAGGAAGGGAAGTCATATCACTTCAGAACAAAAGTCATTTGCAGAATGGAAAGTGATAGAGAACAGCATAAGAACTGTTTGCAGAGAGTCTTGTAGTCAGGTTCCTCTGACTTTCCATGGTAGTGAAACACATGCCCAGGCCTTGCCAGTCTTAAACTACTTACAGACTTTTATTGTGTATTTCACTCCAATTTAATTTCAAATCCCCAAGTCTGATTTAATTAGTAAGGCAACAAAATCTGGGAAAGCAACCAGGCATCTAAAACTGCTGCACTCTGTAACTGAAGTAGATGATGTTTATTGGGCTCTCAGAACGTATAAACTCCTCAGCAGCGCTGGCACACCCAAACTGAGGATGGATGGCTGGAACAGCACACTTTTAATAATGCAAATGTCCAGTAAGTGATGCTTCCCTGGGCCCAATTCACAGCTGGCACAGCTGTGTCCATTCCCACACCTGCAGGGACGTGTGGGCTTCTGCCAGTGCTCACACCAGTGGAACAGCTCTTAAACAATTCAATGTCTGCAGTGAGGATGGGCAAGTCCACAGTGCCCCCCCCAAAAAAGTAAAAATCATTGTACTGCCAAGGCTTCATCCTGAAATCCATCTCTGCATACGCAGATGGAAAACTTAATTTGCTTTACCAAAACCCCATTATTTTATTCTCTTGCATCTCATGCTACACCAGTGGAATTTTATATATTTCTTGTGAAAATGACATTTTACAATAAACCCCTTTCTGATTGCATTGTTTAGTGACCTGACATTGTTAATAAGCCTTTAGTGTGCTGGCCCAGTGACTTTGCTTGTCTGACCCACACTTACTGTCTTCAGTAAACATATTGATCTGGGCAGGAACATTGAGGTAATAAACCATTGCTCCGTGTGACGAGGACTATCAGATTGCAATCCCAAGCAAACAGAAATAGTTCTCTTTTTAAACTGCTTGAAATGAGAAACACCACAACACTGGCATATCTGCTTGCATTGTTATTTTAAATTATATACACAGAGCATCTTAATAGAAGAAATTATATGCTCCCTAGCTGACACATTTCACGGTTAGAAATAGATGTTAAAACATTTTCAAATAAAATGACAATCCTACTCCTGCTTTCCATGTGTGTGCATTCCTTAACACCACAACCAGAAGGGGGAGTAAAAAATATGATTTACAATCCACTGCTTAGAGAATTTGCCATAGTTTTTGGGGTTTTTTTAATCACTCAGTTGAGAGAAATATTTTTTCCAATTTCCTTTTAAACTTCTGTTAGAGGTCACAAAACTGAAGATAGGAAGCTACAGGAAATACACAGAAGATGTTTATGCATTTTAACTGCACTAAAAAAAAAAAAAAAAAAATTTGTGCTTCTAAATAGCTTCCTAATTTCTGAATGTTTCTTTTTTCCTAAAAGATTGCAATTCACATTCACACACAGACTGCAAGTCTGCAGTGTAACTCTACTAACTTTAAAATCTTCAAGTGGAAAGGCTGTCAGGAGCGATCTTTGTGGAATAATTTCAGCTTAATACTGGAAAAGGAGTAAATAAAGCTCAGAAGAAATGCAGCATACTGAATATCTTTCCAAGGGAGTGAAGAAACTAGAAACTCCCACAAAGGATGAGGTGAAGTGGCTGAGCAATCTTGCAATTACAAGATGTGGCCCTATATATTCTTTTTTTAATCTGTTTATACATGGGACATTCTCCCTCTGTCAAGAACAGAAAGTTTTCTTCTATATTTTTCCTTCAGCACTTTGCTGTTTTCAGAGAACAGTGTTCTCGTTTTTGTACCAGAGCCACACTGCACACCCAGAACCACACTTACAGGAGGGACAGAGCCTCCTCCAACCGCAATATTAAAGTGTTAAAAAAAACCAACTCCTTTTGTAACACCATGGGCATTATCTCTGTCCTGACAGCAACCATTTACATGAAACCCTGCTATGCTTCGGTGCCATTGATAATTTTGTTCCTATTTAGTAGCTATCAATATCCCTTAGCCAACGAGTAGCTCATGGCTTGGCTAAAACTGTGCTAGCCACCGAGTGGATCGCTCACAGCCTATCCTAGAGCTGAATTAAAAAGAGGAGCTTTGTTAAACCGAGATTAATCTTCCCTCCCTCATGTCTCAAAAATCAGCGTGTATTGAAATGCTGAATAGTTATGATTAATCAGTGAGGAACAACGAGATTCAGGTTGCACAATATTAGGAAGAGAAATGCAGTTCTTCCTCATGTACTCATAGGCACAATCCATTACTCCTGTTAGTCATATTTATACTTGATATAACACCACATAGTGGACTAGAAAATTATGATTTCCTCAACAAATTCTGCGTAGAAGTACTCCAGAAAGTAAGGAACTATATCCCCCAATCATAATTCTTGTTACAAGAAGGAAGGAAGGAAATTAAAACCAAGCTGGGGTACCTCCTCTTATCTCCGGTCCAAGGACCTCACACATGTTTGTAGAACAAATAATAGCAAAATTTCCTCTGTCTTAGAGAAGTCCAGAAAAGAACAGCAGAGAAGGGAATTAGTTTAGGGAGCAATTATCTTCCCTGAATGTCTTTACAAGATGGAATTCTGAGACAAGGCTTGGAAAAAATCAGACTTTGCTAAAGGTCAGTGGCATATAACCGATTTTGGCAATTACTTGTCAAATATAAGAATGGTTTAAAATACATTGAAGCAACTCAGGAAATCTGGTGACAGGCCTGTTTTAAGCAATGTACTCACTATTCTTCAAAGATAACTCTAAATTTAACACTGGCAATACTAAAATAAAATTGGCTGTGGGAGAACAAGGCAAGAAGCAATATGCCATCCCCCTGAGTTTGAGGGTTTCTGTCACAGCTGTGGTGTGCGATCTAATGCCATTTGTGGTGTTGTGCTGTCAGCCTCTCCAGGCTCTGTTCTTCATCCTTCCTCACTCTCAGACACGAGTCAGGCATCAGTGACCTGCTGGCACGTGAAGGATCCTGACCCCTCGTGTGCTCCAGGGCAGCTGGGAAGCTTTCAGGAGTAGATCTGCAGCACACTCAACACTCCACTACCCAGCATCCTTATTTTTTTCTGCATTGAATGACAATTTTCTCCCCTGGAGGTTCACCCCTCTAGGTCCCCATGCAAAGATGGGGGATGTTTGAGGTCAGATTTGAAATGTTTGACCCACCTGCTGTTCCAAAGCTACACAGGCTGCGTCCCCCCACCAGTTCTGACATTGTATGATTTCATCTGTGCCAGTGGTGGAGGCTGATTGAACATCAGGAGGGAGAGAGAACATTCCATAAAACTGCAGGCGGAAAAGGTTTGCCAATTATTTTTCTTCTCATGACTTTTAGGATGCACAGATTCCTTTTGGCAGTTCCTCTTGTTTTGTGCCCATAAAATAAGTTTAATAGCTGAATTTTCTTTAAGATAATCAGAGGCTGTATAATTTATGCATCTGAAGAGCATTGTAGCCAGATGTAATTTTGCTTGAAGTTTCAGCATTACAGTTAGTAATGACTCTGCTGGCTGTGTTTTGTAGAATTTGCAATTTATTTAACAGTTGACTGAGCACTGACCCCATATAATATCACCATAATCAAAGTGTGGCAAAAATTAAAAATTAAAAATGAAAAAGAAATCTATGCCTTCTGGGAAACAGGCAGCCTACAAGTGGACAGGGTAGAGAAGCAATCACTAAAATGACAGGTAACTAATATGATCTTTAAAGTTTATAGCAGAGACAAACTAGCCAATCAAAGATTGAGCTGAATTATGGTTTGAAACACTCTCTAAGTAATAGTTATGGCTTGGGGCATTTGTTTTGTCAGCCTTTCTGCCATTCAAGTCCCTCTCTCTGATTTGCAAGAGTTGGTTATTCCATGATAAAACAATGGAAATATCAGAGGGTGTCCTGTGCTTTCAAAGAGCAGGGGAACCTTAGCGGGAGGAGAGTTAAATTTCAATTACTGTCTGTCCCATGGCTTCCCAAAGAGCAGTAGAGTCGTGCCAGGAAGCTGGGACTTTCACACAGCAAGGGAACCCTTTGTTTTCCAGAGCAACTCCTCCCTACTCTGCTGGGCTGTCCCAGCCTTTCCCAGGTGCAGTCCCACTCTGCAAAGCCCTTCCCTGCTGTCCCAGGCACTGATTGTGTCCTGCTCACCTCTTCCACTACCTCCCACACCAGATCTGCAAGTCTGCTTGGGTCATTACTTTATTCTGGCTCTGTTTATAATAAGGTTTGCAGTTAATCCACCTTTTAGCCCACCCACTGGGTGACATTTAATAAATTGTATTCTTCATTAACATTTCCTTCTCAAGGATTATAGATGATTAATGGTGATAGAGAAATACAGTGTCATCAGCAAAACAATGATTTATGGTGATAAAGAAAATGGTATCATCAGCATAAAAAAATATTAAGTTATTTGAAGAACTAAAGTTAAGATGGGAAGAAGCAGATCCGGAATTTACTGCAAGATCAGTCTAGCTCTGCTGCATTCATGTGTGTCCCTGGTTTGTCCTGTGGAAATAAGTGTGGCTGGCACTTCTCTGTGTCCCCAGCAAGGGTGACAGAGCCTGTTGGGAGGCACTGCACTGCAGCCACAGCACGGCACAGCACGCAGGGACGGAGGCTTTCTCTCAGACTTCTCTGCACTGCCTGTGAATCCTCACTGCAACCCTGAGCCTACTGAGATCACAGGCCAATAGTACACACAACTTGCACCAGGCTGCACTACAATTTGTGTGTCATGTGGGATACAAAGAGCCATGAAATATTTATTTGCAGAGCACTCAAAAGGCTGGAAAGATCTCCCAGCCGGTTGCCATTTACACTAATAATCCAACTGGAGTAAGAGTGTGTCTAACAATGTTAAAAAATGGCAACACAATTGAAGACAGCGGCCCAAGATAGCAACAGCACTTCAAAAACAGAAAAATAGGTGAAAAACTTTTTTCCCTCATGTTCACAGGCACAGGACACTCGCTACAGTGTGGAACACACATTGAAGACTACAAAGCTTTAAATCCCATACAACTTCCCAAAGTTTCTCACATCAGTAACTTTTTTTTCTCCCAAAGGAAAAAAAACCTAATGACAGCAAAAAAGCAAAAGACCACTGTGATGGGCTATGCAGCATGGTAGCTGGTTACATCCAGTCCACAAAGAAAACTTAACATCACAAATGTCATTAAAAAAAGAAAAAAAAATCACCAATATGTCTTGGGACTCTTCTCTAAGTATCACTCATTCATAATAAAATAAACAAATACAAATCCAACACTAATAGTTTGGGAGAGGAGCGTGGTGAAGGGAGCTGAATGAAAAGATAATCTACTCTTATTTTCATTCTGTAGCCACATTCACTGCAGCTATGGAATCAGGTATGCCAGTAGTCAGAGTACTTACCTACTTGATAGCATTGCTCCTAATTATTTGCTGTTCCTTCCCATTAAATTTCAAACTTCATTATCTTGATTCCAACACTACTAAAAGAGTCATTTAGAGAAATAATGGAAAAGAATGGTTCCAGTGCCAATTCACGCTGTCCTCTTCCATAAATCACTGTCCAACTTTAAACACTTCCATTTATAGCTATGATATTTTTGACCTTTATGATGTTTCCAAACCTCTTTAACCATCAGCAGCAGACTGACTACTGTGAGATTTTTCCTCCTGCATAGTCTGAGTGTCCATATAGAAGAACCACCCAGAGGAAATATATCTGAAAAAATTCTCTCCTCTTGCAAAGTGAAAACCTCATGATTATGTCTTTAGCATTAACGTGGCAAAAGTAGAGCTACAGACTAAAGGTGCAATTTGTTGCACTTACACAAAAACATGCAAGTTTGAGGCCAAAGAAACAGGGATCCTTCTTTCCCCTCTGCTCAGGTAGCAGCACACAGGGAAGAGTCTCTCCTAAAAGGAGGAGGAAAATACTGGGAGCAATGACCAGCACACACATCGATTCCCTGCCTTGCAGATGCACCTCTCCATGGTGTCAGCAAACAGTTTTTAAAAAGAAATGTCCCACAGAGGTTTTCTGTATGTGTTTTTGCATTTCACAAAGACAAGATTTTCTCTCCTGATACAAATTACAAAACTCTCCATTCAAGTCAGTCAGCAGCCAGGGTCTTTCTACCAAGATGAGGAAATGCTCCCTGAAGAGACTGGGTGAGTTTAAGACAGTCATCAATAACAAAAGGGGAAGGGTGGTTAGAACTGCCAACTATTTACTATACATTTGTATTTAAATACTAGAAACTATTTACTTTGACCAAGTTCATAGTGTTTAAAACTAGAATGTTAATGACAACAGAGAATTCTAAATGAATTCTGGAAAGTCCGTGCACATATGCACACCAAAAGTCCTTAATTCACTCCAAGAGTACACGATTGTACAAAATACACAGGCTTGGGGTAAAGTAACACTTCAGGTTTCTTCTGCATACAACAAAATGAACCATGTTTCCAGATCAGGAACTGGCTCGTAGAATTGCTTTGAACAGCAAATTAAGCTCCATTCTCGGCCCCACTGCTCTGTGGCCTGTCTTGCATGATCTGATATTTTTAACTATTTTTTCCTAAGTTGAGTTAAAATATATTACTCCCAAACCAACAGCATTTACAGGTGAAGTGGAAAGAAAAATCCTAGAGGCTGAAAAAACTTATTTGTTATTCAGCTGGGAAAGGCAGAATTGTTTTACTCTGCCTATCGCACTTGCTGGCTGTTTTCTTTTTCACCTGTGAAAGCAGTTTCTCTAATAGCAATTCAGTTCTTGTTCCTCAGACTATGTAGAGATTTGTTTAGGCTTGGATAAGTGCCAAAACATACTCCTAACTATTCCAGTTCTATTGAGTCTCTGAAAAAGCGCTACATGTATCTTTTCAGAATCTGATCTTTTTATTTCAGTCTCAGATGAAAGCACACAAAGCTAAACAAGGAGAAAGAGAGGAAAGTGATCTGAACTACACAGAGATAAAGAATGGCTCATTTAGAGCCTGGCTGAAGTTCTGGATGAATGGCCATCTTAACTCTGGCCTTATTCCAACCATTCGTCCAACAATATTTTAACCCTGGGTAACTGAAATTCTAACTTTTGCCAAGTAAAAGTGGATTATGATGATACTACATTTAAAAGTAGAAGAGATGTAGGCAAAACTGTTATTTTTGCACTGAAAGTCAACAGCAGCATATTAACAGCAGTGACATCAGAGATGGGAGCAGTCTCACATCAAACAAAAAGGTTTTCACCTTAAACTTAGCGTAAAACTTAAGCAATTACAACATAATTCAAACTTTTAAAATAAGAAGTCTCTCAACAGCTAGCATTCTAAAATGCTAATAAGGTTTTTCTGCCTTTCCTTCATGGGACAATCCTCACTAGAGGTATTTGGTAGATGATCTGGGCTGTCCCCAGAGCTAACCTGTCTGTGAATGCATACAAACGTCACAGGAGTCAGCAGCAAGCCGACAGGCAGAGCAGTACATCATGGTCACAAACAATCACTCCAACATCAATCATCCTTCAAACGGGAGGAAAAAATACCTTGTTCTCATTAATAAACATGAGTTTCTTTTCAGATGAAATCCCCCCTTATTGCCTCAAAAGAGCTTTCTAAGAGCCCCAGATTGCTGTTTGGGTTAGCAGGTATGTCCTGGCTGCCAAACACAGAGGTCTGCATTGTGACTGCTCGCATTTGGAACAGCTGAACAGCAAAGAGAACGAGCTTCCAGGACTATTCACTTATTAATAACGTTCATTCATGCTTTAAAATGTTTAATTTGTTCTTGGATGTCTTTCAGATCCTCTTTACACAAAATATCAGAGTGGTCATTTTTCTGGATTTCAAATTATCTACTGCTGAGCAGGAGGCTCATAAAATCCCTTCTCTCCGTTTGCATGCCTCTACAATAGCACTCCAGAGGAGGAGAGGCCTATCTCCCCAGGATACCTGCTCAAGCACTTGTGATGGGAATGGAATAAAATACTCTGCTATAGCAAAGATTGGGTTTGAAAAATGCTCCTTTAATAGCCTCTTCCACTTGAAGCATATAAAGCAAGCCAAGTATAAGTTCCACTGTATCATTTTCCAGAAGTAGCCCATCAAACAAAATTTGAATAGTCCTGTATGACACCGGGAATCAGCAAGAGGAATAATTCATGTTACGCACCTCATGCACTGTCCAGAAATCATAGGAGGGAGTCAAGAATTTTAAAGCTCTTGAAAGACGTTTCTGAGAAAGTCAGCCACGTGCTGTACATCTCTACCACGTGCAATCACCACACACCGGAACCTACTCAGTTATGCAGATACAACCTGAAGCAAACATTTGTCTTGTGTCATGTTTCTGCCATGATGGGGAATGTGTTTGAGCATGGACCTGGAGCAGTCCACCCCACAGAATCACTGGTTTCCTTGATTTGCTCAGCCCAAAGCTGCTTTCTCCAGCCCTCGGCAGCACGGCCATGAGCTCCAGGAGGCACCCGGCCCTCCTCTTGCTTGCAGGAGAAGGCACAGCTTTGCTACTGCAAAAACTGACATTTTTAAAAGGCCTATGAGACGATATAATCACCTTTCTCCCTCAATTCCCTGCTATGCTCCCCCTGTTGAGAGCATCAAGTGACAGGATCACAAAGCCGTGTTCACCTCTGCAGTCCAAAGTAACTCAAGCACCCTCAGGTGTTTTGGCTGGGCTCTGGTAACTCTGCTGTGCCAGAAAGCCCCATAACCTCCAGCACAGTGACCTGCTGGGGGTGTTTTAGGTTGTGACATTAAGTTCAAGGTGTCCATAAACTCTCCAGTCAATTTTGCCATATTCCCTTCCACGCTCAGTTCCACTCTCATGATCTTTTACCGGCGCTCACGAAGGGCTTGGATTAGAAGTGTTTGCTTTATATGGAACTATCCATATCTTCAACTAACACAGACAACCAGGAGTTGTCCCAGCTTCATTTGCAAGAGAACTCAGTATAAAAGTGTCAATCAGCTGTACAAATAAAAGGAAAAACCCAGAGCAGCTCTAACAGTTGCCTTTCTAATAGTTGGCAAATTCAAATGTAACAGAATCCTCCAGGTGGTGTTCCAGGAGCTAAATTTGAGAAGAAGTTGCAACCAGAAATTTATTTACTGCTAATCATGAGTCCTGCCAAGGTACCAAAGACTGAGCAGAGGCTGCAGGGAAGCAACGTAACCTTTGTTTCAACTGCTGTGGGTGTACTACAAGTCGCTGAATGGATGCCAAGGAGAGGAATGTTTTCAGGCAAAATGACAGGAAATCCCAACAGTTTTAGGTATCTGGTTGATTTGGAAAATTAGATCATTAGAAACTCGGGTGGTTTGAGCGATTTAAATATTTAAAGAAGAGCAGAAGAAATGAAATGCAACAGGAAAAAAGAACAATGAGAGATACTGGCAAGGAGCAAGGAAAGCAGACGCAGTAGTTCAAAATCACACAAAAAGAAAAACAGGAACAGATGGATTTCCATAAAGAATAGAAAAATCTCTATGTTTATTTTCATTTGAAGCCAATGGAAGAAAGAAGTCCTAAAGGCATTGGAATAGTTTAATTTTCAGAGCTGGTCTGGTTGACATTTTCTTTTGAACACTAGATTAAATAACTCACCTAACAGCATCTTAGCTATAAATGCTATGGGGCTAAAGACCAGATAAGCAGCAGCATTTAAAACCTTTTTCCCTATGCAAATAAGTGCTGGTAAATACTATCAACATACACATATTTTGAGTAATATGAAAATAAAAAATTTGTTGACTGCTCAAGTCCTAATCCCAATGCCAACACCTGACATACATCAGCCCGAGACTTATGAGATGATGATTCCAAAGATGTCCTAAAAGAGAGAAACAGAATCCTGTAAACACATTTAACTAACTGCCATTACTCATTACTTGCAGCAGAGTTTGAATTTCTCAGTCAGGATCCCTTAATACGAAACATGAACACACTGACACAACCATCAGGTTACTTGAAACTCTTCACATGAAGCTTCCCTTCTCAAAGGCAGCAAATTGACAAGAATATCAGTTCTCATATTAAGATTAGACTACAGGCCTCAAAGTAATAAATAAAACTTTCAGAAAATACCCCAAGGTTCCTCTATTCTTCACAGGGAAGCATCAAGTAGTGATATTTGGATGCACATTTCAATCTTTACATGTTTTTGTCATTTTAAATTACTTAAAGTTGTATTATTTTAACTTCTGAAGTTTGCAGCAATATAAAATGCACATAGTGAGTAATATTTTCCTATTCAAAAAGAAAAAAATAAAAAGTAAAATGTTAAGGAATAAGGGACCAACAAAGTCAATCAACCAACCAAAACCAGCAAATAAAAGAGTGAGGCCTGAAAGATTTTTGGAATGTCAAGCAACATGTCACAGTAGCACTGAAGTCACCCCTTTGGGTGCACCTGTGCTGTACATTTTCAGCACCACATCTGATAAAGTCCTAGACACTGGTGAAGCCCTGAAGGAGCTAGTGGATATTCCACTGGGAAAACAGGTCCATAAAAAGCCAGTTCCACGGAAAAGCATCTACATTTTATTGCCATATTTGAGTCCAGCCAAGTTTTATACTCCAATATGTCTGCAATAATTCTGATACATCTGACTTAAAGGACAGAATTGTAATAAAGTTAGAAGCATACAAAATTGCAGAAAGGACAATTTAAGCCAAAGCTCTCAGCATTAACATCCAGGTTTTGAGCATTCAAAAGTGAGCTATGAAACACCAGAAAATTGAGGCCTTTGGTAAATGTCAACCAGGGGAAATGTGACTTAGATTATTAGAGAGTCAAAGAATATAATCCGCAGTAGATCACTTCAGCCCTGGCTAATTACTAAAGGCATCAGTTCATTACACTCCTTTAAGTGTATCTAATTCAGTTTGCTCTGCAGTTCATCTATTATGTCTTTTTTATGTGTTCCTGCACTGGCTGTTGCCATGTACACCTGCTCTGAAGGTGCTTCTCAACTCCTGCCGTTTCCACTCAGCAAGTCCAGAAACTGTGATTGAGGTTTGCTCAGTTTCAAGCTGATTTTTAATCAGGAAGAACAAGAAGGAAGAGGGGAAAAAAAAAAAAAAAAAAAAAAAAAAAGAAAAAAAAAAAAAAAAAAAA